>OY856395.1:7630000-7872500 GCA_963693495.1 Malacosoma neustria | reverse complement strand
AGATTAATAAACTTTTCGCAATAATTGGACTGTTCAAAATGGCGTCGGCACACGCGCATTATAACGCTTTCAATTATCTGCTCGGCCTCGGGATAATCGTCACACGCTTATTTTAACTGATATGTGTTTAATTGGACATAACATTTATTGTCCACAATCAGTTTGATAACAAAGTTTCATGAAGTGTGTTGAATGAACATTCAAGAAATATAAGTACCTACATAGTTTATTATTTTAGAAATACGTAGTTTATTAGTTTCTGTACAAGGGATGAGGTAGATCTAAAAAGAGATGGAAAGAATGTGTGATGCATGATATGAGGGTTTGTGAAGTGACAAATGAAGAATGCCAGGATAGAATAAAACGGAAAAAAAAGACATATTGTGCCGACCCCAAATGATTGGGACAAAGCCAAGCCAATGATGATGAGTTTATTATTTGAAGAGTGTGCCTTTATTTTTTTTAATCTGTAGTCATAATTTATATAGCACATATATATACTATTTTTTATAATAACCATAATATAATACTAACATGTTCAAAAAGATATAAAAAAATCCCCGTTATTATTATTATGTAATTATGATTATTTATAATCGACAAAAAAGAAATACCTATATGCAGCATACATTTAAAAGCCCTACTAACGTCTGAGGATCGTCGCGTTCCGAAAGTACCTCAGAACCGCGAAAATTTTGGGAGGATCTTTTACATCTCTCGTCAAATAATCACATCCAAGACGGACTTGTCCAAGACGGATTGATGGATTTCACATACCAGTTAACTCGGTACAAAGTTTTTCCTTCAACGACGATACCGGTAATTATAACATGCATTTTCCGGTGAGCAAACTGTCCAAGCAATGCGTGCTATCGCGGGATTTGGACCAGTCACCTCTAAGTTTGAATTTAGTCAATTCTAAGTGTTATTATTTGCATATTACGATTAAGGAATAAGTACTAATAAAAGACGACTAAAGAGTGTATGTATCTTTTGTCATTTACACAGCAAAGAAAATGCATATTTCGGTTTCCCCTTTTTAGATCTCTGAAATTCTTAGATTAAATAACATTAGCTTTTGTAAAACAAAGCCAAATTCATTCAACCATTTTATAGCAACTTCTAGATAAGAAAAGTCGCGGAAACGCGTCGACAGTGTGTTAAGTTTTACTCTGTAACCTCAAAATTGGACCCCAGGCTCCAAAATACAAGCTTTAGACGCTACTGAGATTAACTTTATGTAATATAATTAAACCTAGATTGATAGATTCAGAGCTAGTCTGTTCATTTATACTGTAACAGAATATTAAGTAATAGATAATATAGTTTGTTTACTCACATCTCTTATCTGCTGACCCATATGTTTACAATGATTTGCGACCCCAACATACTAAAGATCACATGGAATATTTGCTTTTTAGAATAAAAAGAAACATACAATAGTTTTATTATTAAGTGTAATAGATTTAACACAATGTATTGTAATCAATGCAATAATATCCCAACTCCAAATAACCATAAATGTTTGTCGGTTCGTATCGGTCGTCTGGTCGCAAGGTTTCGAACTCTCGATCTCTCTGGAGTCAAACGTATACTGTTACACGCTATGCTTCATGCATTCATACAGTTGATATTTCTCGAAAACACTTTTTTAATGTAAATGCTTTTCGCCCATCCTGTCGCTTGAGAAACATGCAGCGGTGTAATGTAGGAATCCTCATACAATACGCTCGTACGCTCCATCTCTTCATCAAAAGACGCACGTCACTGGTATACCCACTAAAATGATCCTCATGTTCCTTATACCTAGCGACTAACACCGACCAGCTTTCGTGGATATCTTCAAGCCTTTCTAAAGCTATACCAATAAACTCAAGGAAGAGGGAGGGATGCCAGGTTTTGAAGTGGAAGCTAAGAATTCAATTGAGATTTCACGCTATAATGTAGATAAAGGTGAATTAAAAGAATTAAGTAACATAATGTGGAGTTCTGTTTGCCTTTATGTCTTTACTCACATTATGTGGGATCGGCATAAACTGTCCTCTACTTTCACTAACAGCTAACATTCACGCCTGTTTTAACTACATCATTTTCCATCCATCTTTTCCTTGGTCTCATACTATTGTTATTTATTTAATTTTAACTAAACATTATTTCATGTTAATAATCCATACCATATTACATTATAATTATTATTTAAAATTGGAAATACACATCAACATAATATGGAGATACATAAGGGATCAAAACAAAAGAGCGACCAATGGATAGATTTATTTCTAACATTTCTTTTTAATTTGTCAATTAAATGCGCTACTTTCAAGATCGGTATAGTAATAAAAATCAAAAGTTTTCAAATAAAAACAATACTTCACATGGCAATTAAGTCAAGCCTGATTGCACCATAAACAAACAGCTAAAAATCATAAACCTTTGACCTACTAATCAAGCTACCCTCGCCATGAATAACTATAAAACAACCAAATCGTAAAGCATATCAACATTAGTTGTTAAGCAATCGTCAAATGTAACATCTTAATTTTGTAACATAAAATATGTTTATTGCGTTTGTCATTATGAGTTTGGTGTCAACACAGCTGATTTATCCTCATTATGGTTTAAAGTTTTAAAGATTTAATGGTTTATTCACGTTTTAAGAACTTTAGCTTTTGTTTGTAATATTCTTATATACTATTTTTTGAAATATGTGTACTAAAGTTTATTTTAACTAAGGACTATATGCTATTCTAGCAGAAATGGACACAATATTTTCACAGTTTGGTCTGAAAATCAACATTAATAAAACAAAACCACTAGTTTCAAAGAAAGCCGCATATAATCCAGTAACAGTATATAATCCAGTGTAATTACAAATTACTCTAGATGTGCACCTGCTATTGTAGCGAGAATAACAATGACGAAAAAAGCATTTAACAACAAGAGACATCTGAAGCGCAAAAATAATCAAAACCATCATAGAAGGGAGAATTGAAGGAAAACGGAAAAGAGGGAGACGCAAGTAAAGGAAAGATTGAATGTTGTGTCGTACCAAAAAGTCAAGGAAAAGGCGCTTTGTAGGGCACTGGAAGGTGATCCACCGACAAGAGCGGCAGCTCTTAAATAAATGATGATGACTAAAGTTTCTAATGTATTATAAATCATGGTCTCAAATGGCATGCACCATTTAGACAGTTTTTAGGTAAAGGAAACCATCGTAAAGAAATCTGAACACCGATGTAATACGCCAAACTGTCTTGTCTTGGACAAGCGTGGCGGGTTATCTATCCGTTCCCTTATGAGGGCCCGGTGGAGGGCAAGGAACAGCGGTGGGACGTTAAAGGCTGTTACTTAAGATATAACCAAACCTGAATAACGAATAGAGGTGATTTCTAAACGGAATTCATAATATACCCGCCACACTTGTCCAACACAAATTGCCGGATTAAATATACCGGAGTTCTCGGTTAGGTTTCCTCACCATATTTTCTGCAGATTTTCATTGTTGCAGACGTAGGAATCGAGCCCGTGATCTCTAGGTTGGTTTGCTAATTTGTCGTACCACTGGGTTACCACCTACCATACTTTAGTATTAACATATATTGTAAATTAATCAACGTCTATTATTTAGTATAAAACCATCTATTACTTTGATATCTACATTCGACAGTGTTAGAACTATAATTTCCATGGTTGCACAACCTTATGCCAGCTAACGAGGCTAGTCGAACCGAAATTAAAACGCCCATAAAAGTGTTGCCAGTAGAATCATAAAACATAATAGTTTGATAAGGTAGATATTTGGTTATGGCTTTATTGTTTCACGCTTGATTTATTGATTTATCTTTACTTGGTCGAAGATTTATGGTGGAACTGTTAAGTAACCGAGAGATATTTATGCCTTCATTAGCGAGCGATAATAAGTACTAGGTGCTATTGGTTATGGTCACTCTTGTATGTCACGTTCAAAAAATAAATGTCTGTCTGAAGTCAATCTTTACCGCGTTTTATTAAGATATGGGCCCAGACCCATATTTCGCATAAAAGTCGTTTAGTATGGTATATTTTTCTTTGTTTTCGTGGGCAATCTGTGTTTCACTGAGTTTAAATAAAAAGTTAAAATTCGCCTACAGTTCAAATTTTTGGTGAGGTTGTACGACGAGGTTATAATGACGGGTAGTTACATCGTGAACGTGACATAGACTTACAAGAGTGACTATAACCAATAGCATAGTGGCGCTAGTTATATTTCAATGCCATTTAAAATAATATTTTAACACTTGGTAGCTCAGTGGTCACATTTGGAAACAATTCTAGAAGTCCTGGGTACCAATTCCACTGTGGCATACATCGCTTAGGCAGTTTTTCGCGTCTAATGTGTATTTTATGCTATAGGCTGTTATTTATTTATTTATAGCTAGTAATAGCAAAATATAAAAAAAAATTAAGTCAATTACGTTCCACTGCTGACCTCCTCAAGCTTAGTTTAAGGCGGATTGGTGGGTTTTAAATACCGATCATTTCAGTATTCAGGTTTCCTCGCGCTGGTTTCCTTCACCATCGGTACGTGATGGTTATATTTATAAATGCACATTAGGCGAGAAAAACTGTTTAACCCATTCGACGCCATGTCGGTCACTGCTGACCGACACTTTATGCCTATTTCTTGTTTAGTAATTGGAAGTTTATAAAAGGAATGTAGGATTTTTTTAGTGGCAGATAAATGACTATATTATCTTTTAAACTATTAATCTAATAAAAATATATATACTTAACTGGCTATTTTAATATCTAAACTTGCAAAGACAAAAATGTAAAGTGAATGTGTTAAGCGGTACATTCCTCGACTTGATATCCTTGACTGTCCAAAAAATCTTATTAATTATATATTTTTTCTCCGTACAGGCGCTGAGTAAGAATACTAACCGGGGTTGGCCTATCGTAAAAGGCAACAAAACAACGTAGGGCTCGAAAAGCCCGTCTAAATGGCAACCACCCTTGGACTGAATATGTTGCCATAATAACCTAGTGTTGTGTTCCGGCATGAGTGACCCAGGTTCCTGTATCCCTACGGGATAGTAGCGTGTTTGCGGGACCCCTGGCGTGGCAAACATCCATAGGCGACGGTAACTGCTTAATATTTAGTGGACCAGCGTGTATGCGGTTCCTCAGTGATAAAAAATTAAGTCTTAAACAAAATATTACGATGTACTGTTATCATCCTGCTATACCAAAATACATTCATTACTGAGGCTGTAGTCCATAAAAACGGTAATGTATACATGTCGTTGGGTGCTGTTAAAATAAAAAAAGCAATAAAAGCGAGATGGAGTTTGGAAGCTTTTTAATCCATATACAGGAAAAATAAACAAGACCTACTATTTGTAAACAATTGCTGCTTACGCGCATGTGTACATGCGCGAGGTATTTTGGTAGCAGCAGGAGAAATTTTAATAAGTAGAATAGATGTAGGTATCTAGTGAACCCATTCCACCTTCGGCTGGCGAAACGACTGGCATGGTTCTAACTACTGCTGGTATGTCAAACCGGAGGACCGGAAGTGCATGCGGAAGCATATGCCTCCATTCGGGCGTAGGTAAATAAAGGACCCTGGGATGGTTTTAATGTGTATAATATCGACGTGCATCTACTTGTTCACGGTGAGCGTACATTATACGGGAGTCCCGCCGTGAGCCCCAAACGGCCGCCTTGACTACTCCGTCGTGAGCCCCAAGCGGTGGGAATGCATCAAGAATGTTGATCTCAAAAAGGTAAACTAAACTGCAGTCGCAGCTTTAAAAATCATTTTTCTGGTGATGGTGATGATGATGAAGAACATGACTGTGATCTGATTCTCTAACCAACAAAAATAAAAACGGAATGGTTCTCTTTGTTTTAATTGTTAGCTATGTAATAAAATTGGAAATTTAAAAGATTTAATACAAGAACGATTGGATATGGCCAATTTTTATCATGGAAATCATTTTTTTTTATCATACTCATACTAAGATCAATTATTGAAGAAATTATCTTTAAATTCTTTTATCCGTGCAGGGGCGGAGAAAGAATACTAACCTCTGTAGCCGGGGTCGGCCTGTCGTAAAAGGCGACAAAACAACCCACCCTAGCTACGTGGTAGGGCCTCAAGTATGCCGCCATAATAACCTTATGTTGTGTTCCGGCATTAGTGACCCAAGTTCCTGTACCCTTATGGGACAGCAGCGTGTTCGGGATGCCACTGGCGTTGCATACATCTATAGACGACGGTAACTGCTAAATCCTAAGCGGGCCGTCAGCCTGTCTGCTGTTCTACAACAATAAAAAAAAATCTGAAAAAAAAATTAATACTTGTCACAATACAGGTACGTCAAATAAACGTAGCCTCAACCAAGTCGACGCATGCGCGTAATGTTTACAAATAAATCATCTAACATTATTTTATTGGCTCGCGCCAGACTTGCGGCCGGGTGTACTTTACTTCCTTCGCATATAGGGTTACCAGTGTTTACAACGTATGTTTTTTTTTATTATCAAACCCACTAGGTGTGGTTCAGTTGCTAAGTTAGTGCTTTTATACGGTCATGGGGGTATTTCCAGACAGGACAAGATATATATGCATGACTTGCTATGTGTATGTTTCCTGTAATTTTAGCATATTTTACACAAAAAAATATATGATATAAAAAAATTGTGTTCATATTCCCAGTTCAGAAAAAAAAAATTTGTATCATATAAAAGCACACACACAACCACACAATTTAATCCATTTATGTGTTTGTATAATTTTGTTGTTTTGTTTTTGCTCCAATCAGTGCGAGTTACCTTTGAACGACTAAAATACAGACCAGTTCCTAGTTTGAGAGTCTTGGATCACTCAAACTTTTGGACTCTATTATAGCCAGAAGCAAATTTTAAGTTACATATATTAGTTATTACTAGCTATTTCCGCCCACTTCGGTAGTCGAATAATAAAAAAAAGTAAATCGAAAAACTATGAGAAGTTGTCGTACGCATGCGCGCTACACCGCTTGCCCCACTTCTCCTTAAAAAATTTTGTTTCTTAAAACTTTAATAACTTTATATTAAATGAAGATATCTCAATAATTTTCTTTTTAGATAAGTTCCAAGTGTCTAAGAAATAAAAAAATTTAAATTGAAATCTATCCAGTAGTTTTGCCGTATGTGCACACTACTGCAAACATCTATCATTTTATTTATATAGATTTATAATTTTTTTGTTCAAGGCTTTGTCTTCCGTGGGGATCGAACCCAATACTACGAATGCATCTAAGTGCCTGCGAAGCCGGCTGGAGGAAACGATGTATTACAATTATTTGATAATTTTTAATGGCAACCCTATTTACAGGTCATCGGTCCCGTGATGAATTATGATGTACGGCTATTCTCGTAGACGGATGTTGGGAAGGAAGTCCTAGACGAGACCTTGGTGCAGGAAAGTTACCGCTCCTTTACCTTACTGATTCTTTTATCGGGTTTTAATAACGTGGCATATTCCTAAAAAATATATATATTATGATATTTCACATAGTTTGTCGCTATGTCTATCTAATCCCAAAGCACTTGTGTTATGGGTACTAGACAAGTAATATACTATATAAATACTTTTTTTTAAATAAATACGTATTATACGTATATAAAGATCCAGACGTGAGACGTTTCTAAGTGCATGCCGTCGCCCAAGCCGTCATGCCGCGTCGTCGAATATGTTCATAATTGTTGAATATGCGGTAACAATAAATAATCATTTAACCTTAATTCTGAAACTTGTGCGCAATGTCACGATGTTGTTATAAAATTATCGTAACACAAAACATCTTTGTTAAATATTTATTTAGTAATCAATATAGAGGTTATCATCTCCCGACCCACAGATAAACTGGACAAGAGCAGCCATTTTACGTTTATGCCGATGAAACCATTCGTATTGAAACAATTTATTACTGTTCGATGTAGCTTGATCACGAACTAATTAAATATGAATTATGCAGATATGTGGTGGTCAAGCGTGCTCTGTTGCTCTTCGTGCAGGCGCGGAATAAGAACAATAATTTCTGCAGACAGAATATAAAAAAAAAAATTGTTCATATTTATCTATTAATAAAACGCTTGCCGCGTGACACCAAAAGTGCATGTATACCTATAGTTACAAGTAAAAACTAAACTCTGCGAGACATATTTGAATACACCTCGAAAAAGCGCTTTTCCTTTAGAGGATATTAACTACGTGAAGAAAACAAGAAGAAGAAAGAGCACCCCTCCTCCCTGTGACCAAGCGTGATATTTTAAAGACAACTCCCCCCAACGGGTCACGTAATTCATTATGTTCCCTAAGCAACGTTGATCATTGCTATAAGACTGTCTCGAAGTCTGATACATCAATAAAAAGTGAATAAAAACCAAATACGCTACACTTCAACAATGCAAAGCAATAGACGCCATTTCAATTGGATGCATCTGTAATGCAAATAGATGAGGGAACTGGCCTTGTGCTGACAACGGTATATTGACCCCACAGCTCTGTAGGGCTGGAAGTTGAAATTCTCTAATTTTCCAATAAATATTTGCTAGAAATGACAACATAACACACTTCTCTCGGATTGTAAGGAGTCTCACCAACACAGCCAATTGTAAACCTTGATAAACAAAGTACGAGACTATAAGGATTTGCATTTGAAACGTCAAATAGCTCGGATTAAAAAACCCAGAGTCAAGAAGTCATGTAAAGACATCGATGTGTAATTTTTAATTACAACTGTGATTAATTTGTTACAAGAAGTATAAAAATGTCCGCTCGTACACTTCTCCTGAAGCGATTCTCCCATACATACAATATACGATATGTAATTTTTTTAGTATATAGATTGCCTCGGTATCTATTCGGAATTTCACACGATGGACTCAACACCAGCACAATGAATAGATTGAACGCTTAGATCGCATCTCTAATAACGAAATGACGGTAAATAGAAGAACGTGGAGTGGTACACAGAAGACAGAAGGAAGGATAAAAACAGTGTTATTTAATACTAGCTAACCCGGCAAACTTTTTCTGCCAATAAATTAAAGAAAAAAAAACCTATTGGATTAAGTTTTCCAGTTTTAGATTAGTAGAAGATATAGTTAAAAGAATTTTTAGTACCAAATGTGCATAAGAAATACATTATCAATTTTTATTATTGTATTTATGGTTCACTATTTCGGCGATGATGGATTATACACAAAAGATAGGTATATGCTGTCGCAGACTTTTTTGTAGCTACCAGATGGCAGAATTTTCCCTACTTACTTGACACTTATCGTTATATTTTAGACTAGCAGCCCGTCCCAGCTTCGCACGGGTATTAAACAAAAAATTAAAAATTAAACCCTTCTATTTTTTTCGGTCTCGGGGAAAAACCTCTCTTGACGGGTTCCCCCGGCCCGGGGGGATCGAGGGATATAAGGGACTCCGGAAAAGATGTTCGACCATCCGACTACCCACTAAAAAACCCCGCTGTTCTCCTATCGCCTACGCCCGGGCCCACGGATATATGGCCTGCCGATCTCGTGGCCCGGGCCGGCGCCGGCCCACGCTTTGTCTTAAAGCGGGCCCCTTCTAAAGTGCTGGCGCCAAGGGGTCAGGGTTTCGTCCCCCCGGCGCTCTCTTGTAACAACTCTAGGAGTTGAGGGGGGCTGCGGAACAGCACGCGGCCTTCTCCCTCGCGGCAATAGTGTGGGCGGCGGATCCTCCCCCGAGGGGCCGCCCGCGGCCGCTTTCTACGGCGACCGGAGATCGTTGCCCGCCCTCCGGCGCCGACGACTCGGCCTACGTTGGCGGGAGGGGAGTGCGCTGGCGGACTCTCGCTCCCGTTCCGCCGCCTCTCTTGCAGACACTACTGCCTCGCAAAAGGAGGCGACGGCCGTCCATCCAGGATCGCCCCCGACCATGGACAGAACCAGGGCCGGGAGCGACAGGTCCGCGGCCAATTCCGGACGGGACTCACATCCCCGTCGCGTGCTAGTCAGGCGTGGGTACGACTACCAGACGACACTCCAGAAAAAGCAGAGTCGCCTGACGTCGTAGCCGGCCCAGCAAGACCAACCGACAGCGAGGATGCTATTCCCGCCCCGGGAACACTCTCTGTGCAGGCGCAGTCGAAATAGGAATGGTTTCGACTACCAAATCAGGTCCCAGGGTAGAACCCGGGACCCCAATCAGTATTCGCAACCATCCCACCGGGGACCACGCCACGAACAGAGAGCTAAGTTGGAAAGGGTGTAAGAGGTAGACGGAAAGAAAGGTAGGAGGACTCTGTCGCCTCGAACGGAGAGGGGAGTGAAGCGACGGATGCTCGGGCACCTCGGGTACGCACACCCGTGCACTCCTCGGACAGAGGAGCGCCCCTGAGGGCAAACCCTTCTATTTGCGTCAGGTTACTAAAAAAATAAAATTATAAAGAAAATTTGAATATTATTATTTCTATGAGCTTTTATTTTAATGATTTTTTTGTTATTACTTTTTATTTATTTTTCGTTATTTTTTAATAAGTATTCTAATTTTTGTAAAAACCCCAGTGACGCACGCCTACATTGCATAAGGTGCTGTCTAGCTAGACGAACAGGGTGAGCGGCTACCACGCAACATTTTTCTAATACTTACATTTTTAAACTCGTGATATCTTTCGAATGGAATATCTGAATTAAATAAATCAAAAAGTTATATGAAGGTAGTGAAGCCGTTTTGAATATGAAGTAATTTATTTTGATAAGGATTAATACCAAGATCCAAATAAAGAGCCTTTTCTAGGGCCGGCATTTCAATTAAATTTTTAAAATAAAAAAACACTTATTGTGGCATAACTATAATAGTTAGACATATGCTGTCGCGACACTTTTTGTAAATAATGATGTGTTCTGCAAAGTTGTAGTACATTATTTTATTCTATCATCAATAGTTTTCGCAACGCACGCGATTTAAATAATATTTTAGGTATTTTTTTTACACTTTGGGTTACATTATTGGAGTTTTAGTAAGGATCCCTAATTTTTTTGAAAATATATTATAGCCTATGTCACCCGGGGATAGTGTAGCTTCCCAACAATGAAAGAATTTTTTAAATCGGGTCAGTAGTTTCGGAGCCTATTCAAAGCAAACAAACAAACAAACAAACAAACAAACAATCAAATCTTTCCTCTTTATAATAGTATATAGTATAGACAATTCACACAATGTCTTTATAAATAATAGCCTATGTGTTATTCTGATGTGTAAGCTATATTATTGTAAAGTTTCATCAAAATCCATTCAGCAGCTTTTGCTTGAAAGAGTAACAAACATGCATTCTTACAAATTTTGCCCGTTTATAATAAGGATATTGGGTCAATTCACACAACACCATCTAGTTCCGAAGTAAGCAGGATAGCACTTATGGGTACTAGATATCGCTAATACACTACATATTTATTATTTTGTACATAATTACTTATTAAATATAAACCTAGACGCGAAACAAGAGTCGAACCCGTGACCTTCGTAAGCGTACCGAAGTGCGTTAGCCGCTACGCCACAGAGGTCACAATTGCATAGCATTGACAAAGCTATGTCATTGCAACTTTATATCATAACGTGCATAATAAATGGGACTGATAAAATAATAAACGTCGTAAAAATCAAAATTTATTATGTTAATAAAATCTGACAATTCTATTTGAAGAGATAATTATTGACCCTGCTTCCACCTTATTACAATTACAAAGATAAGAATGCAGTTTAAAATGTCTCGTTTTTTCTGAAAACCAAAGAAAATATGGATTGGGTAAAAGGTGACATTGTTAAAAAGGTGTCAATATAATGACAAGAGGAGAATGGAAGGAGAGAACATGTTGTGACGACCTCACATAGACTGGGATAAGGGTGGGAGAGAAGAAGTTTATTTAGTTAAATAGTATAATATCCGGATGACCGAGCTTTGCTCGGTATTTTTTTTTATAAATTGTGTTTTTTGGAAATTAACAATTGATTTTCTTAGTCTAACCTCAAAGCAAACACTCATTGACTTCGTGTTACTTAACAACGCCATCTGCTGGAATAGCTTTAGTGTTGTTGTGTCGTTAAAGCAATTTAAAAAAAATAGTATTATTATTCGCCGATAGATGTCAGGAAGAGTCATTTTTCAGTTTGAATTGGGACTACTCAAACGCCACCTTTTGAAATTTTCTAGAAATGATTCCTAGCTAGATCGATTTATCGCCCCCGAAACCCCACCTATACTAAATTTCATGAAAATTGTAGGAGCCGATTCCGAGATTCCAATTATATATATATATTTTCTTTTCTAGTTCTATATAAATAAATAAATAGAAAAATAGAAAATAGAAAATATAAATAGAAAATAACTTTTAGAATTTTACTCATTTTTAAATATGGAGTGGACGCTTAAAGAAGACCGTGTTGCAGTTATTGCGTTGCATAGTTGCAGTTACGCGCCAATTCAAATTTTTAACATACTGAAAAATTTGAATATAACCAAAAGATTCGTTTATCGTACCATCAAACGATACAATGAAGACTCTAGTGTAGATGACAGGTCAAGAAGTGGTCGCCCTCGGTCTGTTAGGACTCCAGCAGTGATAAAAGCTGTGAAGGCACGAATTCAAAGAAATCCCAAACGTAAGCAGAAACTGTTGGCCCTTCAGATGGGGTTAAGCAGAACCACGGTGAAAAGGGTGTTAAATGAAGACTTAGGGCTTCGGGGATATCGAAGAAAAACAGGACATCGTTTGAATGCTCGTCTAATGGACCTGAGACTGAAGAGATGCCGCGCTTTGTTGAAGCGGTACGCGGGAAAAAAATATCGGGAAATTCTTTTTTCGGATGAAAAAATGTTTACCGTAGAAGAGAGCTACAACAAACAAAATGATAAGGTGTACGCACACAGTAGTGAAGAAGCGAACATCCGTATTCCGCGTGTCCAACGAGGTCATTTTCCATCCTCGCTCATGGTATGGTTGGGAGTTTCTTATTGGGGCTTAACAGAGGTACATTTTTGTGAGAAAGGTGTAAAAACGAATGCTGTTGTGTATCAAAATACAGTCCTGACGAACCTTGTGGAACCGGTTTCTCATACCATGTTCAATAATAGGCACTGGGTATTCCAACAAGATTCGGCGCCAGCTCATAGAGCGAAGAGCACACAAGACTGGCTGGCGGCGCGTGAAATCGACTTCATCCGGCACGAAGACTGGCCCTCCTCCAGTCCAGATTTGAATCCGTTAGATTACAAGATATGGCAACACTTGGAGGAAAAGGCTCAAAGCCTCATCCCAATTTGGAGTCACTCAAGACATCCTTGATTAAGGCAGCCGCCGATATTGACATGGACCTCGTTCGTGCTTCGATAGACGACTGGCCGCGCAGATTGAAGGCCTGTATTCAAAATCACGGAGGTCATTTTGAATAAACTTTAATGTCATAAGAATCTATGTTTTGTTAAGTTCATTTTGGTATATGAATGGTTACATAATGAATAAACTTGTTACAATTATTTTACATTAAACATGTGACAGAATTTATGACCTGACTAGGTATATATATATATATATATATATATATATATATATATATATATATATATATATATATACAAGAATTGCTCGTTTAAAGATATAAGATAAAACAATTCAAACGTATTTCTTACTTGATTAATCAACTCTTACATAATGGTGTCGTGGACTTATGATCTGACACTTGTCAACCAAAAATCTTCTAATAATACGCCACCATGGAATACACCTAGGACTCTTTCGAATAGAGTGAGCCAGTCTATACGAAGATATTTGTATTTTTAATATATTGTAGTATAAGGGACCTTTGAATGCAAATTCCATCTCTTCATCCTTGATCTGCTAAACAGTGGAAGAACAGTCACAGCAGAACTTCAACAAAATATAGTTGGGTAGCTCTGTGATAATACTTAAGTATTATTTGATTCGTGTATTTACATACGCGGTAGTTAAGTGGAATTACTCAGAGAATAGACTAGAAGTTCAAATTCTATGATGGCATGCAAAATCTTCGTTTAATATGCATTTATTTATGTTTATATGACGACCTCTGTGGTGTAACGGATAACGCACTTTGGTACGCTTGCGGAGGTCACGGGTTCGATTCCCGTCTCACGTCTGCGTCTTGATGTATAATATGTCTTGTATATATTTACAAAAAAAATATATTATATAGTATATCACTGCAACTTAGTTTGGGACTAGATGGCGTTGTGTGAAATGTATCAATAAATAATTGTCACAAAATATTTATTATTTAATAATAATTTTACAATAAGAAAATCGTCACCTTGCGTCGGTGAAGGAAAAGAGAGAATACTGTATACTATTATAAATACTATTCATGAATGTTTGTCTCCTTTTGGTGTCGCATTTTCGTTTCATCGAATTTTCAAATCACAGCGATGCTAAAGAAGTTTCAATTCAATTTCGTGAGAAAACCTCCGAGATCACCGGTATATGTAACCTCTTAATCCATCTTAAATCATCAGATAAACGTGGCGGTTATATTGTTCATTCCATCTAGAAGAAAGCACGAGCATTGGGAAGTTTTGGGTTGCTTCATATTTTATTTTTAAATAAATAATAATAAATGTAGAAACAGCCCTAAACTCAACCTGCATCCTACTCCATATAACACGAACAAATGGAACTTTCTAAACTGATGTCATACACTTGAAGTCATGTTATTTATTAAAATGGACCCCAAGTTATTCAGGACTCATACCAATTGTACACAATGAATGTATTGAACCGTCGTATGGACGCGTAAATAAACTACTAATGTTCAAGTTTAATACAAGCTAGAATTTGTTGTCTGATAAAGTGGTTAAGATTGCTATTACTACTAACTTCGAGTAGTCTCTTCGAATCTCCCTAGTAAATATAATCTACATACGAGTATTAAGTACCTGGTAGCTCAAATTTTAACCAGTGTTCGAATCTCACGATACCTAATGTAATGTAAGCTACACCGCTTAAGCAGTTTTTTCGCGTAATTAGGGGGCGTTCAATATCTAAATAAGAATATTTTTATTTTATTTTTAAAAGTCACATTTATGTTGCGCAAAATACAATCGGGGGACTTCCCGTAAAACATAAACGAAAAGGCATGTCAACTTGGGAGATTTGTATTCCCCATAATTTTATTTATATTAAAAAAAACAATGTTTCCTAACGTAATATTTGAACGCCCCCTTATAGCATAATTGCCATGTACGACGGTGCAGGAAAACATCGTGAGGAACCCTGGTCGTCAACGATAGTCAAACGAGGTCATCGATATGTATAATCCGCCTTGGACAAGCGTGGTGGGTATACTGTACTGTCCATTTGGGGAAGATTTGAACGTAAATGAATCTAAACAGTCTTACAGTTCGTTTAACAAACTAGTCAAAAACTTCTCGTCTGAGTATAAAACCTCGTCTGAGTGTAAATTTAAAATTATAAAGTAAGCGTTGAGTATATTAGCTAATTGTTCCAATTTAAATAAAACACTTACCACGGTACTATTCTGTAAGAAATGATATCACAAAACAATTTTATTTCGAAATAGTACAATATTTCACTAAATTGAATGATAGTCGCCTCCACTGGCTTGTCCGCGTATTCTAGCAACCAACTACGTGAGGAACAAATAACTAGTCATGCCGCTTCCACATATACCCAGCAGAACCTGGTAGTCGAAAAATGCTAATATAACCTCATAAAAGCTTACATGTGGACTGGATGTATAAAGTTGAATGTATATATTTCGTTGTCTTTGGTAATGACCAAAGATAACGAAGACCAAGCAACGTGGTGAAGAAAAGTCAGAACGCGGACTCCGGACACCGAAGTTTGGGATATTAGTCCAATATTTTTTCCTCGATACATATACTGAAATTAAGCAAAAGGAAGAATACCTAACTGCTATATCCGTGCAGGGGCGGAGAAAGAATACTAACCAGTCCGGCTGGGGTCGGCCTGTCGTAAAAGGCGACTAAACAACCCACCCTAGCTACGTGGTAGGGCCTCAAGCCCGTCTGGATGGCGACCACCTTTGGTCTTAAGTATGCCACCATAATAACCTTGTGTTGTGTTCCGGCATTAGTGACCTAAGTTCCTGTACCTTTATGGGACAGCAGCGTGTTCGCGATGCCACTGGTGTTGCAAACATCCATAGGCGATGGTAACTGCTAAATTCTAAGCGGGCCGTCAGCCTGTCTGCTGTCCTACAGCAATAAAAAAAAATTATAAACGCAGATTCGTATTCGGAATAGACAGGCATGTGTCATAGTGAATAATAGTTCAGCCGTATGTGCGAGAATGTTATAAAACTTCGAAATGAGTCGTAAAAGGGCTCGCTTGCAGGGCTAGGATATTTTTTATTGAGATGCTGTGTTTACGATCGTCAGGCCCTTCACTAGGGTTTTTGACCTCTAATAGTAACAAATAAAGGGCTTCAATGTGTTCCTAGAATGTAATAAGGTTTGGGTAATTAAGTTTTAAATATGGAAAAATATCGATCGATTTTTTTTTTTTAGTTTTGGATCATGGTTAGCTGTTCTTTTGCCAAGAAGCCAAGTGCTGTGCTTTTCTATAAATTGTCCGTCTTTATTCTCTTCATCGTCACGCGGTAAAAGAAGAAATTAAATTTCCACTTTCAAAGAGATCTCAGTGCTGCCAATTTGTAATTTATTTTCTTTACAATACACAAATGGAGGCAATAATGATATAATATTCTAATTTTATTTTTATTGTACAAAATAAAATCAGTCGTTTATAAAGTAATAAAATAAAATATATTTATTGTCTTTTATTGAAATTTGTATATTTGTTGATGTTTGCGACACAGCGGCATCGCAAACATCCGCAATGGTTGTTTTGTCGCTTTTTACGAGTGGCTGCTTTCGGCCGTAGGGGTCAGTATATTTACTCCACCCCTGCACGGAGTATAAATTTCAGGGTTCTCAAGCCAGGATCTTATGACAATATGAATTAAACAACTAGGATTCTGTTGTCGCGATCTCTCATGAACAAGACCACCGCCTAACCCCTTGTTGTCTCTGTAAACACGTCAACAGGTGCCGTATTTCCGAACGAACGCTTTGATATCGTATTATGTTACACAACTCGTACATTTCAAATGTTTTATATAAAATAACATTTTATGGGACAAAATAGATCGAATGTTTAGAATTTCAGATTGTAACCATTTGAGATTTATTTAGCTCAGACACTATTCTTGTAACTTACCAAATTGATAATAGATCTCTCGACATGAATGTTACCTAACTTCTAACGCGCGTATGTCAGTGAAACTGAATACAGGTAATGCAATCAGTGTTCTTACATAGGGTTTATAGGGTTTATGGACTTATGTTGAGAAACGAGATAACTTCTTTTATTATTGTGGAACAGCAGACAGGCTGACAGCCCACTTAAGAGTGAGCAGTTACCGCGTCAGAGGCACCACTAACATGCTGCCGGTCGCTTGGGGAAACTTAAACCTGGTCACTTATTCACACGCTTAGAGCCTAGAGCATATTATAGCACGAAACAATATATGGACGATAAAAATGCTTGGTCTTCGGTCCCCTCCTGCATACGGCAATGATTTTTTTTAATGTACATTTAGGTTATTCTCATCTGTATCCTTTTAAACACTTGCATTTCCTCGACCTACTGACAAATAATATATCAATTTCGTGTTGTATAATTATGATTATATACTTCTTAATAAAATAATCAAATGTTTGTACAAAATACATCCATGGAGTTTCTTGTCTGTTCTTCTCCATAGGATTCACTTTTGGAACAGACACCTAGCTTTTGACGTTTTAAAAGTGCTTGTTACTCAGGCCTATTTGAAATAAAAAAATTTTTGACTTTGACTTATGTTCCAACATTGGAATTTTATTATATGAAGATTTACATTATTTGAATACTAAGTTTTTGATAGATGTTTTAGATTAAGTTTTCTCGGTGAAAATAGCTAGAGTTTAAACTGCCGTTATCATCATCCAGGAATTATCTCTTTGCATCCTAAATTTTCACATGTAGTGAAAGTGGAGCAACTCTACTAGATCTTTAACACCTTGTGATATACATATAACTAATATATTACAGATAAACTTTCATTTCGTAAATAAATACATATTATACATATAAACATAAAGACACGAGACGGGATTCGAACCCGTGTCGAAAGATTGATTTTTACCAGATACACCGAAATGAAATCAGGAACCTTTCTAATTTTGCCTGTGAGCTATGTTAACTTTGACTCCTACAATATAGAATCGTATAATTGAATTGAGAGTCCTAATTTTATACCGGGACTTTACATAAAATTTTACAATATCACCCAAATATAATGACGATGGCTGCTATCTGGAAGATATCAATATTAGTGATAAGACCTCCAATTTTACATTTGTTAAATTTAAATATCTATAAATGTATGTTTATTTTCTGTGTGCAATTAAGAATATTCTTCCATACTTAATATTATAAGTAAATGTGAAAGTAACTCTGTATGTCTGTTACGATTTAACGCCTAAACCGTTGAACCAATTTTCATGAAGTTCGGTTTAGAGACAGATTGGACCTTGGAAAAGGACATGGACTACTTTTTGGCGCGAGAATGTTATTTTTTTTTTATTTATATGGCAGAACAACGTTTGCCGGGTCACCTAGGCCTATAAATAAATATCCTTATCTTATCATAAAAGGTTTATTCGGTTATTAGTCTTTCGGGTGTAAACCACCTTATTTTTTCATATCCCCCAATCAGTGCGTATAAACTACCTTTTGAGTTTAACGAGGTCCAAAGGCCGGCGCGCTACTGTGCGCAGGCGCACGCGACATTGCGTGATATGCTTTTTTCTTAAAAAATAAGCTCTTAAATCGCATCCGTGGTCCAACCGCGTGATTACGAAAAAAAGTAATCATTTAGCATGTAGAATTGGAAATAAGGTATTAAAAATATATATAGGTTTTTCTTTTGAAAGCACAAGGCTTAGTGAGAACTGTTTTATATTTAGTGAAGATTATGTTAAAACTCTAGTATTGCAGTCTAATACTTTTTTTAGATAAAATATACATGTTTTTAACTTTCCTCCGAAAATAGGGGACCACACTCTCAGGGGGCTCACTGTTTCAACTATAAAAAGTAAGTTATTATTTATTTTCAAAAAAGTTGTATAATTATTATATGTTTTATGTTTATGTGTATTTTATGTTTAAATAAATATGTAAATAAAAATTTAAAAAACAGCTAAATGATTGTTTTAGTGTAGAATAAACAAGACGAGTTCACAGAGATGAGCGTTGGTTAAGACTCTGTATGCCATGTGACCAAGCAAGGCAGTAAGATAAGAAAATAAGGACGATGAAATCCAAAATTGACCTTTGGTCTTTTGTATCATGACAAAATGATATAAAAATTAATTTATTTTAAAAAAGAACACAACACAAGCGCCCTGCTGCTTACTTTGGCACTAGATGGCGCTGTATGCATTGTCATAGTACATCCATACTAATATTATAAATGTGAAAGTAACTTTTTCTGTCTGTTACGTTTTTATGCCTAAACTGCTGAACCAATTATGATGAATTTCGGTATATTGGAGATACCTACGAGATACGATACCTTGGAGAAGGACATGGCTATTTTTTGCGTTTATATGGCAGAAAAAAGCCTCCGTCTTTCTCCTAGGTCTATCTTGACAGAGTCACTCAGATTTATAATATTAGTATGGATTTAATATTTAAAAATATTCAATGGAGTACCTCGAGGTCCGAAGCTGCATGAAACAGGGATAAAAGGTAACGAAAAACAAAACTACCGTACTCGTTCAAATTTAATTTAATAATCGTTCATTTTGCATTTAATGTGCATATTGTTAGTAAAACAGTTTTAACGCGACACGGTGGTCGGCGGTTAACAATCGGTCGTGCGATTTACTGTCGCTAGTACAGTCCGGTTTCAGGTAAAATTAATTTATGCACTACTTTAATTAAAGGTCTTAATGAAAGGGATTTCAAATAAAAATGGTTTTAGTGTTTTTTGTTTATTTATTTTTAAGTCCGTTTAGTATAATGAATATATGAAGGTAGGCAATTCATGGAGATCAACAGATTCGAAAACGCAGCATGCACTGCTTAGAAAGATTTCTTGTCTAAATTAACACATAATCACCACGTAAGATGTGTTACTTAAATGATATGGCAGATTAGTACACAAAAAGAAATATAGGAAAAGAAAAAGAAAAATTCTAACTCACCTGTGTCAGAAGGAAAAGCCATTAAATGAGAAAAAAATAGTAAGCACTTACCGTCGCCTATGGATGTTTGCGACACTGGGGGGGGGGGGACCGCGAACACGCTGCTGTCCCATAGGGGTACAGGAAACTGGGTCACTAATGCCGGAACACAACACAAGGTTATCATGAACGCACAGTTATAGACCAAGGGTGTTTGCCGTCCAGACTGGCTTGAGACCCTACTACGTAGCTGGGTTGTTTTGTCGCCTTATACGACAAGCCGACTCCGACCGCAGAGGTCAGTATTCTTACCCCGTCTCTACAGGGAGAAAATAAAAATAAAATAAAAATACGGGCATTACGTAGCGAAGCGAAAAATTCAAAGCTATTTACACTGTCCATTTATTGAATGATTAAATTACACATATGTGAATATAAGTCAACCGTCAGTCTGACCTCCCACCATGCTCCTAAAAATAAAATTACTAGTTGTATTGTACGCAAATTTTGTATGTCATCAAATATATGAATATTTATCACTCGTTAATAACTAACCATGCCTCATCCTGTTCTAATATGGCGGGTATACTGAATTAATTACTCAGTTATGTAGGGATAAGTTGTTAGCTTAGGTGTAAAGGATCGCACCAAGACCTTTGCAGACTCTGCTAAACAACTATTGAAGCTTTGAGATAAGGTTATTCTTTTGGGGTAGGGAAGTTGGAGGCCGTAGCTCCTGTAAAATAATTTTTATATGTTCCTTTTTTTGTAGATCTAAATAAATACATTATCTTTCCTTCTTCTCTTCTGCCATCTATTCTTGTGTCGAGGTGAAAGTGTGGTAAAAAGATCTCTTAAACGAAAATCCACAATAACCAAAGCTTATTTTATTATAATACTGATTAGATTTTTTTGAGACAACAAGTATATGTTGAACCACTTCTATAATTAAGATAATTTAATGTTCAAAGAATTTTGTTATAATCAAAATAAATTTCAGCGTCCGTTTCCAGAACATAAAAGCATGATTAATTATTGCCAAAAACTGGTTGCCATATGGACTGGCAACCCTTACATGACAATCTCTCAATTTCCTAAGGCCGCCGGAAAGGTTTATCGTTATTTCATCTTTTCGAGAGTACAATCGTCAAATCACTTCTCGTTTTGATAGGGTTGTCATATTCTGTATAAAATATTATTTAAGACTTGGGAAGCAAACTGTATCGGCCCGACGATATCAGGATGCTAGAAAAATTATAACGTCTTAAATGAATACTCAATAAGTAACTAAGGCAGACAGAGGTTTTATAAATAATACTGAACGGTAAAATTTACAGAAGGGGTAGATCCAAGAAATGCTGGATTTTACTGCTAGTGAGGTTGACTTATATAGATATACCTGGTAGCTCAGTGGTCTTACACTCGGAGACCAATCTAGAGCTCCCGGGTTCAAATCCCACGGTGGCATTCACCGTTTAGGCAGTTTTTCTACCTAGTCACCTAATGTGGATAATTGTCATGTGAAGGTGAAGAAAAACATAGCCAGGAAAGCTACATACGCATACGAAATCGCCTTGGACAAGCATGGCGGGTATACTGTTCGTTCTGGGGGGAGGCCCGAGGCCAGCAGTGGGACGCTATGAACTGTAAGGGGAGCATAGAGTGGAAAAAAAATTTAAAAAATGGACTGATTTCGAATGACAGATATATAGTCAAAGATTTATTAACTTGACAAGTGCCAGCCCTAGTAAGGAACAATTTGCCGGAGCTATTTACGCTAATACAATGTGCCCGGTCACAATAATAGTCCAGGATGCCGCCTGTGGGTCGATTTATGACCGGAACTCGTTTATAGACGTGATTGACCGATCACCCGGCGACTTTCGGTCAATTTTCGTTCTACGCCCATAATTCGAGGACAGTTGAAAGATCGTCGCCCTCGTAAAAGGGCACGAGGGTTCTAAAAGGTTTTTTATAGCAAAGGACGTTTGCCTGCGGCTAGAATAATATTATATAAAACACTATCGGCATCAGCCTTTTTATGTTTTATTAATGTTCCTTCATTTAAAATATTGTAAATATTTGAATAAGACGCTACAAAAATGTATATCTATAGTCTATTGGTATATATAGTATATTTAGTGGTTAATAAATAAATAAATAGATTGTGATGATTCACACAGCACCTTTAGTCCCAGCAGAAGATTGCTACATTTATCGTTTTTTTTTATAAATGCATATTATACATAAACACCTAGACTCGGACCGGAATCGAACTCATGACCTACACAGCTACCTCGTGATTGTTATTAAGGAATTAAGCTTTCCGTAAAAATTAACTACTGTCCACGACGCTTTACACTCTGCTTCTGATAGGGGCAGATGGCGGCAAATAATACGCACCAAAGTACTCCGTCGAGATGATCACGACCCTCAGCACTGAGGAAACCGACGCGAGGAGGAGGAAAAATTAATATTTTCACAATATTAGTTTAAGACTTAATTGATTAAAACTGTCCGTGACTAGTGCAATATGAATTGCAAGTGAACGCCAGATTGACTAATGAACGAGTATTCTACTATGAAATTATTCGGATTACTAGTATTTGGTTATCTTTATGATATATTGCGTTTAAAAAAATGGTGTCAACAACTTAAAGTAAATATAGAAAACCTCCATATATTAAATCTTAAATCTTTCACATGTTTATTAATAATTTTATAATCACATTTAAAAAAGCCTGACCCAGTACCACAAAATACTACAAGACAGAAGTAGCTTGTTTGTAGCCAATAAATAAAAATCAAGCTATTATCGTAGTGGTGATAATATCAGAACCAAAATGAAATTGACAATAAAAGGTTTAGCCTACGAAAAGAATACGCTACCTCATCTTCAGCTATAGTAAAATTAGATAAATGGATGTTAACAGGAAATAAACATTTAAAAGTAAGCAACAGTAGAATAACTTGTAGTATTTTTTAAGTAACGAATCAGCGGGAACAGAGTGCTACATCAGATAATAGTTTGGTAGATGATAGTGGTACGTATACGAAATCAAGACTATACGTAGGCAGTGTATATGTGTAATTTACTCGAAATTATATATTTTTGTTTCTGTACACTTAAGTTTTTGTGTCCCTTGCAAGTCATTGTAAATCACTTTTACAATTTCCAGTTCTTTTCGCGAACCGATAATTAGTTTTTTGACGTTTATATTTATTTGAGCTGTCGTTGTGAACAAACAAGGTCTGAGTTGTAGTAAAATATAAATCATATGAAATAATTATAGTCAAAGGAGTCGCATGTTAAGAGTTCTATAAATCAGGATTTTGGTTGTGGTTTTTAAGTTTTAAGCTTTTCTTTTGTAAATTTATCCTTATTACTTAATAAGACTCAAACTCAAGACGGGAATGTCACCCATGCCGCCCGCAGGTAGTTTCAACGTGTGAAAGCCGTTGCATCAAGAAGATTGTACAGGCATATTGAGATATTGAGGAAGTAAAAGGACTGTGACTTTCATAAACCTTTTCAAGAAATACCTTACACATGATCAAAGGAATGGGCAAAATCTATTAATACACGATTCATAAAGACCGCTTAAATGCGTGCAATGATCAATCTAAACAATAATTAGCTATCTTTTCCGTCGTTCAACTAATTCAGTTAATTCCATTTTATTTTTTATGAATACTTAACGATTATCTTTGAATATAACGCATAATCACAAGAAGTTTTTCATAAATTATGTCAAAGTATGTA
Source organism: Malacosoma neustria (assembly GCA_963693495.1). Taxonomy (NCBI): domain Eukaryota; kingdom Metazoa; phylum Arthropoda; class Insecta; order Lepidoptera; family Lasiocampidae; genus Malacosoma; species Malacosoma neustria. The sequence goes on along the minus strand of OY856395.1, from coordinate 7,848,428 downwards.
CTATAAACTGGTACAGCACATGTTGCCACAAAAGCTCCTAGGATCACAATATGGGGTATTCAAGAGCCCGCATCCTTCCTCTTTTTGTACGCAACAAACCATTGAGCATCCATTATTTAGAGGTTAAGACAAAAGGACATTTTCCAAAAACTACTTGGAGACTACGTGTGTGGTATACACAAAAAAAGGCACTTATAATTGCAAAAAAAAATTCTAAAATGCGTTATTTATTTCATGATAATATGGATGTAGTGGTAAAGAGAACCATCTCATAAGGAGAAGAAGTAGAAAAAGTGTCCATCTGTAACGCTGTAAATTATCGTTCAAAAACGCATCAGACTGGCGCTCGTGTAGATACAGTATGCGTATGATATAAATACAGCTGTTGGTGAATTGAAGAATGCAGAGTAAATAATTATCTTCTTCATCATCAGCCAATCGTCCAGTACTGGACGTAGGCCTCCCTAAGTTTGCACCATACATCCCGGTCCATCCAGACCCATCCGGCAACCTTGCGCAGGTCATAGGTTCATCAGGCCGGGGGGCGTTCTACGCTACGTTTACCTAGACGCAGTCTCCACTCCAAGACACATTTGCTCCAACGTCCATCGGTCCTGCGCCAAACGCGGACTGGCCCATTGCCACTTCAGCTTGCATATTTTGCAAGCTATATCGGTTACTACAGTCGGTGGATAGATGGCGTCAAATGTACAAAACACTTTTTTTTGTGCCGGTGTTATGTATATGAGTCTGTGATAAGTCGAGGTTATATAGAACTTAGAAATCAAATACCGAGCTTTCTGCTGTTTCTTTGTTTTTATTTATTTCATAATATGTGATATGCAAAAACTTATTAAGAAAAAAATTAAACCGCCGAAAAAACTGAAAAGCAAAAAATAATAAATCTTCTTTTTATTAACCTTAATAACTAAGTTCTTAAACAAATGTAAGTATACCTAAGTAATTTTGAGTAATTTCGACTCAAAATTGCTTAGGTTAGTAGTAGTGAGTAGCTTAGGGTAGGTCATACATAAAAAAATGGAATAAATATATACGCGTCGACTTGAGAACCTCCTCCGTTTTTTTCGTCGGTTAATAAAAGTATGTATATTGTGATTGATCACAATGTAAATGAAACATTTTAATTTTTTAAGGTATTATACATACTATTAAAATGTATAAATTATTAACAGAAAAATTCTTGACAACATGGCTATACAGTTATAATATTAGAAAATCTATTTCAGATAATATTAGTATGCTAAAATTAGTATTCCAGATTCCTATGGATCAGTGAATGAACCATTCAAAGATTCCAACAAAACAAACATTCCAATTGAAGTTAAACTTGTAACTGTAGAAAATAACAAAACTGAAGCTAAAGACGCGAGACAGAATGAAAAGTATTGGTGGCATACCTATCCATCAGTTCAAAGGGTTCCACTCAATGAATCAAACGACAGGCGACTTGCAACACCTCCTTTGTGGTTGGACAAAATCGACTGACGAAAATCACTCAGTTGTAAGGAAAGGGACAATTGTGGGACAAGTAATGAATTTCTGCGTTAATTCTAAATACGAATATACTGTATATTATTAATTATTAAATTAAATACGTTACTAAAATAGAAAAGACGGCCAATCAGAGAAAGAAAAAGATCAACAAAACCGATTTTATACCACATGTATACTATTTTATAATTTGAAATGTTATGTAAAATGGTGCGTGCCTCAACACGGTGTTCAGCTACTATAAAACCAGGTGTAATAGTTCAGTTGTGGCATTCATCTGTAATCACACAGTGGACAACCTTTATAATATCTGCTAGTCTTGAAGTTTTGACGCAAACCTAAACACAAAACATATAACAATGCATAGAGGTGGTTTAAATATTACAAATATTTAATTAACGGTTTAAATGGTAAATAATTAGGTCAAAGAAAGATGGATGCATTGCGTAAAAGATGATATGGCAAAAAAAGAGTGTGAATGTTGAGATGATGGCTAACAGAGGAGAGTGGAAGGAGAGAACAAGTTGTGCCGACGACCACTTATAATATGGGATAAGGGAAGGAAGAAGAAGAAATAGTAAATTTAATTCACAAAGGAGATTTCGAGACGTTATTTTATGTCTTTATAGTCTGAATATTTAATTAAAGCGTAAAATTGTAATAAAATAAATTCAAACATAAAAACTGATCCAGTTTCGGCAGCGCAATATAACAGCCCAACACTAAAAATACCCAATCGTGTTCAACCCATTGTGCGTGATATAATTAGAAGGAATGGAAATAAACACGTGGTGGCAATTATCGCTGCAGCGGGTTAAATGAGGCAACGAGAAACTGTCGTTAATGGCCAAGACCATCCGGCGACGGAAACCTTCAGCGTGGATAAAGAATTATCGGCCTTCCTAGAAAGTCCGAAGACATCTTTATAACACGCATTTAATACTTGCTAACTCTGCAATTATTTTTCTCCGTGCTGGGGCAGAATAATACTAAAAGGCGATAAAACAACCTAGCTATGTGATAGGGCCCCAAGCCAGACATGTGCCGCCATAATAAACTTGTGTTGTGTTCTGGCATTAATAACGACCCCTATGCAGCTATGGGACAATAGCGTGTATGCGAACGCTACTGTCGCAAACATCCATAGGCGACGGTGACTGCTTACTATTAAGTGTGCTGCCAGCCTGTGTTGTTCCTCAGCAATGAAAAAAAAAAACAAGTGTCTGGGGTTATATTAAGGTAATATAGAAGTAATTAACTTACTATTCTAAATATAAATAATTATTTAATTAAGCTTACTGTCAACACGCTTTGAGTCTAAACGGAAAAGACCAACAACTACAATATTAAATTTTAAGTGTAGATTAGTAAATAAATTTTATGTATGTACATATTAAGTATTTATGTATGTACATTTACGCTACATATGTACATACATAAATACTCCATGGATATTCTATAGTTAAAACTCATATTTAAAACTGTATCATTCACACAATAACTAGCAATTTCAAATAAACCATTGTTTATTCGAAATAAGCATTGGAAATTAACATTTTAAGAGTTCATTTCAGTCGTGCGGTGCGCTGCTATAGCGAGGCGTGCCTCAGGGCGCGGAGGTAAAGCATTAATCATTTCATTCGGCCGGTTCGGACGCACTTCGCTATACATCACGAAGCCTTTGAGCGCATCGAGCGAGTCATTTGTTGGAACCGCTTTTATTAACGTCCCTAACATTGTTAATGTCTCAATCCATCCACTTCCTGTCTCTTATGCGTCAATCATCTTCTCAGATGGCGTGTCGGAACTTCTTATCACTTTCTTATATTTTACGAGCATTTGTACAAAATTAATGTACGTTCCTATTTCAGAATCATTCTTGTTTTTACAGTCAGCAATCGTATAGATGACAAATTAGCCTATAAAAATTTATGTTATCATCATAAGATAATAAGTAAGCAGCGTTAAAGGCGGCAGTAATAGTACTTACTTTTTCTAATTCCCTCTAAGCTTTATCTTTACGTGCTCGAAAGTCTTTTCGACCTTTGTAGTCTCCTGTTTTAATTATGTCCATTTACCAAAGACGAATGTTGCCGTCAAATCAGCTAACTGTTAGAGGTTCCGCAATAAATTATCATTAAGTAACACCTTGTCGCTGCACATTTTATGGGTAGATCGTAAACAACTCTTTAAAATGCCGGCTCTAATCTAATCTTAAAATTTCTACCTGCACCCGATACGAAGCTATTATGGAACATTAATGGAATACGGAGTACAAGAGACAATTACGAATTTTATACCTGTAGATAAATTCAACAGAAAAAAGGAAAACAATGTAAAGTAATAAAAATGTAATCAAATGATAAAGCTAGTATTTATGGTGAAAATTACTTAAAGCTTATTTCTGTACCACTCAATTCTAGAGACTCATAAAATGGCGTTTGGGTAGGCGTATATACCGCAGCTGGCCGTAATGAAAAGGACATTGGTCGTATAGATATCATTAAAATTACATATGTATGTGCAGCGATAATTGTAGGTCCATTTACTCGGTCAGATATGATAATTTGTATATTGCAAATTGTAACCAATGTATTCATGTGTTTTTAACTTAGAGATTAAAATGGGTGCATAAATGTATGCTAAGATATATTTATATGACACAACAACAGAAAGTAGCGACTTGGCCTCAGAATTCAGATTAAACTAGAGTTCGTAAAAACTAGGAGAACGAACTACTTGCAGATTAAACTAATATTTTTCTTCGGTGGGAATCGCACCCACACGACCGATAAAGCCATTAATAGCCACTAAAGCAACCAAGTCGTCAGTTAAATCTGCTTATTTAACTGACGACTTCTTTTCACAACTAAATAGATCAGTCGTCATCCAAGTGGTCAATCTTATTTGCAAAGAAAAATTAATACTATCACTGAGTTTGCATTGATTGCATAGGGGCTTAGCCATGACACTTCATTTGATGTGCCGATATTGCTCTCATATAAACACATATATGTAATAGATTTGGATAAATTCTGTTTTAATGGGGAGACTTTCGTCGGAACTCTGTCCGTTCTTCAGTAGAATATATCAGCTGGAAGATGTGATTGATTTGGGCTTCTGAAATCTCTTATACTCCAATTAACGGCTGGACAGATCTTAATATAATCAAGCTTGAAAATATTTAAAAAATATGTATGTATATTTAGTATACTTACTGAGCATGATGATGATAATGCGTAGCGTGATGCATCGCCGTCACTTGCGCACCCGGCTGAGTGGTAGCATGAAAGGCAGCAAAGGCAGATGGAAACTGTAGCGGTAGAAACCCACTTCCAGCACTCCCGGGTCCACCCACAGACTCCCGATCAGGCATTATTTACCACATATTCCACACTAGCACCAGTCAATTAATCATTATTTACACAATGTTTATCACCACCACTATACGTCACGTCACGCGATACGTCAAGTCAATTCCAGTCTTGTTTCATACATTTTTATCATTGTTAAATATGTTATTTTAAGGTCTAATACTTTGTTCATCTTTGATATTTCCGCTTGCTTGATTTATCCTTTTTGTATATCATCTGGAACAAAAAAGTTTTTGTTATTAATTATATATTAATATCGCTCAGAGAGCAATGGAGAGGGCTATGCTCGGAGTTTCCCTGCGAGATCGAATCAGAAATGAGGAGATTCGCAGGAGAACCAAAGTAACCGACATAGCCCGGATGATTGCAAAACTGAAGTGGCAGTGGGCTGGGCACATAGCTCGAAGGACTGATGGCCGTTGGGGCAGAAAAGTCCTCGAATGGCGACCGCGTACCGGAAGACGCAGTGTTGGTAGGCCCCCCACAAGATGGACCGATGATCTGGTCAAGATCGCCGGGATAGGTTGGATGAGGGCAGCGCAGGACCGATCATCGTGGAGATCTTTGGGGGAGGCCTTTGTCCAGCAGTGGGCGTCTTCCGGCTGAAATGATGATGATATATTAAAATAAAAAATTAATTAATCTCCTTCATAAACAAGAAGTTGATGGGGAGACGAAAATCAGCCGTCAGTCATGGCGTATTAAGAAATCAATTGGGCAATAATCGAGCTTGTTTGCAAAGGTTTCAAGAGCGTTATTGATGTATGTCCATATTTAAGCCGTTATACCGTACGAGTATCTCATCATATTATATATATATATATATATATATATATATATATATATATATATATATATATATATATATATATATATATAAATAAGTAATGAAAATGATAAATACTTATAATAATAGCTGGAGAGTTTATTTCGCCGTGTTTTTGACAACGTATTTTTAGAAACTGTGGTAAACTGTGTGATTTCATATTGAAATTAATAGCTTGATTTTGATATTTGTATGATAATACTAGATGCGTATTTATTATATTACTTCCGTCAGATATAAAGTGGCGGTTATCAATCATAATTTGTCCCACGCAAGCGCACTGTTGAAAGCTTTTTGTATTTCAAACGTTATTCTTCACTTGTTATAGTTTAATTTTCTATTTTTATTAATATCGAAAATCTGTATTACTTTTCGATACTATACTTCGTATAACTAATTTGTAGTCGTTAATCTATTTTCACCATCATTGTGACGCAGACATTTTGCTCTAACGAAATAATTATTGTCTTTTTAAATCTTACTAATTTATTTTAAACAAAAGACAGCAACGCGATTACATTTTTGGAGAAACAAATATATTTACTAGAACTTATTGTTAGTATGTTTGGTATATCAATTCATATGTTTTAATTCTTCCATTGTATGAAAATGGTCTCGATGTTAAGCATTAATTAATATTTTGACAGTGTATTTAAAAATGTTCAATTCAAATAAAGTTAAGCTTTAGATAAATAGAAAACGAGCTTTTCTGAGTCATTGAGGGAATTTCGAAGACAGGCAATAACCTCATAAAAATCGTGGCGACTCAGATTAAGTACTAATTAACTCTACAATGTAAGGTTTAAAACGTGTCTTTAAAAAGAGGTTTAATTAAAACTCAAATGTCATCAAGTTCAAGCAAAAACTATAGCGGCAGATTGAGCCGAAACAACTACTTACTGGTTGCAGTTTGAGTAATCATCATTATCACTTGCAGATAAGGTGTGGTCGCACTGTGAGAGATAAATAATGTAGTACATGCGACGTCATACATGCAACAGAGTGGATGTAGGTATACAAGACGAGAGGTAGATCAAAGCAAAGATAGATGGATTGCGTAAAAGATGATATGGTGAAAAAGGGGATGAATGTTGAGATGACGGCTAAGAGGAGAATGTAAGGAAAGAACATGTAACCCCATATAACGTGAGATAAGGACAGGAAAAAGAAGACATGCAACCCTGGTCTACGATAAGAACAAGGCCTAAGATGAGCCTAACCCGTTTCTTTTATGGACTCTCGTAAAAGGCTAGAAATGGATTATTTCGTTTATTTCTTTCTAAACGTTATAATAAATAAAAATCTTGATTACACTGACACCACACCATGAGAAAACCTGTCGTCAAAATAATTTCTGTAATAAAGATGTGAGACTCTTATATAGGCAACATGAGTATCGTCCTCTTATATAGAGATGTTCGTCATATGAAAATTGATATCGATATACGACTTACCTGAACAAAAGCTTATTTTGTGTAGCCCCCAGAATATATAATCACTTGCCCAAATTGCTACAAGATACTAATTCTGGACATTCTTTTAAAAACAAATTGAAACAAATGTTAATTGAGAAGTCGTATTATAACTTATATGAATATCTGAAGGACAAGTTTCTAAATTAAGGGCAAATGTTTCTATATTATGAAATTGACATAAAAAAAAATTGATACATATTGTTTTATTAATTTGATAAATTATAAATATAATATAATATAATTAAATATGATAATTTTTTTCTTATTTGTTAAAATTTGATTTAATTCTATACTTTTTGTGTTTCAAATTAATAAAAAAAAATTAGATATATTAGACATTATAATTGCAAATGAATATGTTACTATTATTTTGTAATAATTTGAAGCATAAAAATACGTTTATAAATATTGTACGCCTTAAAAAGGCGAACTGTTGATACAAAATGTACTTACCAACATTATAATGTACACAGTTCTAACAATAAATAAATAAATAAATCATTATTATTTTTAATACTGTAGAATTTTAATTTCGCAACATTATCAGTACTATCCTTATTTAATTCTTCTGAATTAAATAAGGATAGTACTTAAATAAGGAATGCCTTATTGGTAATTTATACTTTTTTCTTTCTTTATATATAATCAGTTTATTTGCAATATACTCAATATAAACTGGTGTTTTGACCGTTCTGTATTTTGACAGGCTGTGCCTAGTTTGGTGCCGAGGGGTTAATCTTTTAATTTGTAACTGTCAATTAATAAATGATATTTAATAGAATGAGTATTCGACAAAAAAGCAGCAACATCCTACTTTACGTCACACAGCGAGCTGTGAACTGCTCAGTGCTCGGATCCGTCAAAGAATAAATGATGGACGTCGCTTTCATTGAGCTTTAAGTAATCAGAAATTATAATGGTAATTACTGTGTTAGAACTGATAACCGAAAACGAAAACTAGATTTTTAGTTGAAAAGACTGCAAGTATAACTAGCAAGTAATTCATACTATGTATTCACAAAAATATCCCATCGGTGTAGTATTTGAAGAACTACTCAATTCCGTACATCTCGTGAACGAACCTTGAAAGGTATTTTACTTTATAATCAGCCGATTATCACAATACGTTCGATTTTATTATATACCAATGCCCTCGTGTAGAACAGCTTTATCATAAAAAATGTAAGTACAGAAGGAATATATCTATTTTTATTTTATTCTAGCGAATTTGTTAACGACGTTAGTTACAATATTAAACAGTGATTTTTTTTTTATTACTGAAGAATAACAGACAGACTGACGGCTCACTTAATAGTAAGCAGTTACCATCGTCTATGGATTTTTGTGATGCTACAGGCACCGCGAACACGTTGCTGTCCCATAGGGGTATAGGTGAGTCCCTTGTGCCGGAACACAAGATTACTATGACGGCATATTTATAGACCAAGAGAGGTTGCCATCCAGACGGGATTGGGACCCTAACCACGTAGCTAGGATTGTTTTATCGCCCGCCCTGCACGAAGAAAAAAGAAGTGTAATATTTATATTGTGTAATGTTTGTATTATGGAAATATTTTTGATATATTGATACGACTATCAGGTTTGCTAATAGCAATTTCTAGTTTGTAAGAGCACAAAATATGCATCTCAATTTCTGCATTTAAAATTTTTATGACTTAACTCATTTTCATTGAATGCGATTTACGATGTTTATAATACAGAATTTGTGCGCGGCTCCAGTATCGAGTTTTATCGTCCATTCAAAATGCGAATTGTGAATTTTGAATGAAACGGATTAATAGGGTGTTTCGTTTTATGACGTATACTGATTGCGTAGGCGTCAAAAGATTATGGTAGACGTATATACCACTATAGAATATTTAATGTTATGTAAACGAGCGATGCTTTATTATGCATATTTTATGAATAATAAATTATATTGATATATTTTTGGGTACTAAATTAATTCTTATGTTCTTTAATCAAACTAGGTTGATGCATAAAGGCAAGAAAAAGTTGCATTGAAGGCAATTGCCTCAGCGGCTAATTAGCCGCTCAAACTAAATATTTGCTCCGGATTATGACGCCGCACATTTGATGGAAGCAAATATGTATTAGAGTATTCCTAAAGGAAAAGGAAGAATAATTATGCCTGAATATATTTCTTTCTTTCTGAATACAGGAAAAAAAGAGAAACGAGGATGTGGGTTACTGGAACTCGCCCTTAATGTACGTAACGCAATTAAGAATATCACGGTGTTTTGTAGAGTGGACTTTCTTAGATTGAGCGTAGCTCTACCGAGTACTTAAAATCGATCATAACCGATTATAACCAATCTAAAATTATCTTTTTGATTATGATTAATTATTCTATGCTACTATAAAAGTGGAAAAATTCACTTTTCGTTTTTACTTTAAGAACTTATACGTAACATGAGGTTCAAACCTTTAACTAGCTCTAAAATCTCGTAAAAATCCTCACAACAGGTTTAAAACTATGAAACCTTCAAATAAATTTGTCGATAAATTTATCACGTAACGATCAACTATATCTCTGTAGAGGTAACATTCTCCATTAGAGAACGATATTTTTGATGCTTGCTTTAATTGCGTTTTGATTGTTTCAGTCGACATATTTGCTTTTCTGGGAAAATAACTTTCTTGTATCTCAAAAAGATGTCTAGAATTTATGCTAGATTTTAATTAGCACATCTAGTATTATACTAGTCGAAAACATGTATTTGTAGGACTTTTTTTGAAGTGAAAACTTCTTTAGGCGCGTTGAGCACTTTTTGGGTGAAGAAAAATCATGGAACTCGCGTCATCGTCACCGAACGCTTTCCATGAGCTATTTTTGCTCCAATAATACCAACCTTATTAATAATTGCTTAAGGTTTATTCTATAATGTAATTTTTAAATGATTGCATTACATTATTTATACATATCTATTCGAATTGCGAGTTTATTAGAATGAAATACAGTTGAGTTTTTGAAGTGAAAACTTTTTTTAGGCGCGTTGAGCACTTTTTGGGTGAACAATTTTTGGTTTGTAAAGAAGTGTTAATGACCAATTTAAACTTTAATCCTTGATCATAAACTCTTCTTTTTTTATAAATAAACATTTGAGTAACCCTAACCAGAATAAACTATTAGTATATTTGCTGTATTTAAAATAAACCATATAGTAATACTACACAAAACCTGAGCAAGTCTTTGACAGACCTTGGACAGATGCAAGATGAACTACTTTTTGGCTCCCGTAAGCGATAAAATCTCGACGTGATAGTAATACAAGTGTGTAATACAAGATGTAGCTTAATTTTGAATGTAATTTTAAATACGAAACTAAGTGTAATCCTTATACTTTACTCATAGTGTTTGGTATTCTCGATATCTATACAAACAAATAAAATTGGATTGTCTGTTTGTAATATTAAAATAACTGCTTTTTACTAAGTGCATTCGGACGTATACACGGTACATATACCAAAACAACAGTTTTTACAATTTTTGTCTATCTGTTTGTTCCGGCTAATCTCTGAAATAGCTGCACCGATTTTGCCGGGACTTTCACTGGCAGATGGCTGATGTAACGAGGAGTAACTTAGGCTATTTTTACTTTAGAAAAAAAAATAGTTTTTGTTAAAAATGATAAATTTCGAAAATTGTATATTCTAATTTAAGTTGACCTCAGATTTATATCATCAATCATATGAAATAGGGTTTAGCTTAGGCTGGACTTTGAAGATTTTATTTCTAATTTGTTAACCTCGCATTTATATCAACAATCATATGAAATAGGGTTCAGCTTAGGTTGGACTTTGAAGGTTTTATTTCTGATTTAATTTGACCTCGGATTTATATAATCAATCATATGAAATAGGGTTTAGCACGTATTCCGGAGGCGCATGCCGTAACAGTTGCATTCGATAAGACTGACTGTTTGCATATTTCATTTATTTATATTTTAGGGTTTATAGGGTTTGTAATCCAAAATAAACCATAAGATTTATCCAAAAAACGCTGCCCAAAGTCACTATTCCACGCGGACGGATTCGCGGGCACATCTAGTTAAAGAATAAACCAAATATTTTAGCTTCTTTGTTTCAAATATCTCAGCGCAATACAAACGTTCTGGACAAGTGTTGCATACAGGAGAGTCGAAGCTCTTTGAATATTAAGATCTCGCACCAATATGTTGACAATATATTAATGTCAAAGACATCATTTTAAAGTTATTGTTTTAAGTAAAGTGAGTAGCGCAGAGTCGCGTGTTTGCACATTTCGCAATGCCTATTGTCTTCTTTAGACAATGTGTAAACCTTTACTAAAGTTTAGGTTAAAAAGTGACCACAAAGTTACAATGAAAAGTTATTACGTTAATGTTGTTATATGAACCTGCTATCGGATGGGCCGCTTGTCTTTCTATCGGCTGGACTTCATTTATAAAATAGCGTTTGGTAGACATGATAAAATTAATGTTTTTTTTTATAAAAATGGACTCTTTTATATGTCAAATTGGAGAACAATGTATTTTATATATTGTTATTCTATGCGTACAGTAGCTGTACATAATTAGAATATGTTTGTTCATAAATGACCTCAGCTTATTAAACGTTTTCTAATAAGACAATTCGTGTTCAGTTCAAGTTTCATTGTGCAGAGGCCTTGTAAAGACGACGAGACCACAAAACTCAGGAGAGTACAGAACTTGAATGCACGTACATCTTTATATCAGCGGTTGCACTAGGTCAGTTAGCGCAGAGTCGTGGGACGCAGTGGTGTCCTTCTGCGAGGACGTGATGTCGCAGAAGGAAACTGCGGAACGGGAGAGGGAGAAGGGCGGACAACGCCCTTTTCCGGCCCCCATAAATAGGTCCAGGGGCGAGGGACTTGGGGAAGTTCCCGCCCCCTATTCGATGGACCCGAGGTGGAGGCGCGCGCGGGTGTCGGCGCGCGCCTCTGAGGCGATGCACGGGGTAGTTAAACACCTCACTACCCCGTGCAGGAGACGAGGCCCGGACAGACCGGGCCAGCACTAGTGTGGGGCTGCGGAAGAATCTGGATTCCCGCGGCCCCGCGCGCTCGTGTGAGGAGACACCGGGGTGGTGGTTTTAGCCGGTAGGAGTCCGGCATGCCCCTCCGCCTTTCCCCAGGCGGAGGTAGTCCATGAGGATTTCCCCACCCCGTAAAAAAAAAAAAAAAGGTAGGTAAGGGACTAGATGATTATAAATGTCTCATTATAACGCAATAAAACAATATATTTATTCATCTGAACAATTAATACGAGCAGGCAACTTGCGTTTTATGTTCAAAGTTCCAAAATGACGTATATATTAACAATGTTTATAAGTACATTGTCGAAGGCGCAAAATATGAAACTTTACTTCTGTACCCAGCAATATTTTACGACGATACTATTGTCCATTGACTTATAGTAATGCGGCAGGAATGAGTCCGTGATCGCAGGCAGTAATGGCCGACTTAATAAAGTTCGGTGCATAATTGGACATCTGCCGATTTGTCGCTGAATATTAATTGAGGAGTTATTGCATTGTTGGTGAAACCAAGGACTCGTCGGGTTTCCACGTGAGGATGTGCGGAACTTGTTTTGCAGATATTTTAAAATGAGAAATTTTTATACATTGAGATACTGAGAAACTATTTGAGTCAGGCAGTTGCTGTCAGAACAAATAACACAAAATGACACTACTTTTTAAAAATATTGGTGTGCGTTTTTTTACTGGTTAGAAACAGCAGACAGGCTGACGGTTTACTTCCTTGTAAGCAGTTACCGCCGCCTATAGATGTTTTCAACGCCATGGGCACTGCTAACACGCTGCCACCGCGTAGGGAAACTGGAGCCTGGTCACTTATGCCGGAACAAAACACAAGGTAATTATGTCAGCATACCAAGAAATCAGTAGTTGCCATCCAGACGGGCTAGGAGCCCTACATCTAGCATAAAATTTACATTTGCACGTGATGTTGGATTGATTTATATTCCAATAGAAAGTAAAATTCAAATTATTATTTCATAAATAATGATTCTCGAATTCGGTTCAGTCGATTTCGTCACTTGAGTACACAAGACGTCATCGACGTAATTATCGCTTATGGATGTTTCATTGCAACACTAAAATCACAGTTGGCAGCGATTCTAGTGTTGGAATTATTATAACACAAAACCCATATCATATACATTCTATAAACACGTGTTTTATCTTAATTATTATTATCACATTTAAAAAAGGTCTATACATTTTCATTGTAAAATATACAAAATACTTCTTATATTCAAATAAGGAATAAAGAAATAAATAAGATGAATGATAAGTTCATCATCATCATCCCAGCGTCAAATCTCGGTTGCAACCTAGACTTTCGCTTCAGTGCCCGGGGTCCGCTTTCAACTTTTTCTTCTTCACTTCGCACAGTCTTCGGCATCCCTGGTAGTCAATCCATTGCCACGCATATCACCCTTTACAACGTCAAGCCAGCAATTTTAGGGTCTGCCTCTCCTGCCGGGGCCCGGTGGAGGCAGCATGGCCAGACATTTGTTCCTCACGTAATTAGCCGGTTGCCGTAAAACGTGGCCATACCAGCGATGGCTACACTCATGCAGTTTGTCCGCAATGTCACGAACATGAAAGTTGCCACGAATCCGGGAGTTCTTAATGCAGTCCTTCTGTGTCACTCCACACATTCAGCGCAGCACATTCATCTTCGTGACACGCAAACCCTGCTTTTGCCGCTCTAGCACCGGCCACGCATTACGGCCATATAAAAGGACAGGCCTAATGATGGTCTTATAAACATGTCCCTTCAAACCCGTATCTTAGGTTTACAAATGACTCCAGTCACCTCACGCTATTTAGTCCACGCGGCAGCGATGCGTACCTTGACGTTGCAATCAATGTCAGCAGAAGCGTGAAATACAGATCCCAGGTATTTCATCTGGTCCGTGCGCTCGACCGTGTTGCCGTCTATGCGTATGGGTGTGTTATCTGTGGAGTTACAGGCCAAGTACTCGGTCTTCGCCACATTCAGCTTCAGACCACCGCTCTCAAGCGACTCCTTCTACGCCTTCGCGTGTTGCACCAACCTACCTCTGTCCACATCTGCCAGCGCGATATCGTCAGCATCCATGAGCAGCCCGAAGTTATTCAAGTGATATTGATTGTTATTTAAAATTCAATAAAATTACATTTCAATAAAGTTATTTAAAAATATTATTAAGTACCCAGAATTAATTGCGCCATTACTCGCTTGGAACCATAAAAATTATTGCATCCAGTGAAAGATATAATATTATTTATAAGAGTTAATTATAAACGAGAAAAGCAGTAGTCAATAGTGAGATCGCCACGAAAATAAACCTTAAACAAGCTCTTAATTTCTTTAAATTATTCCAACGTTTTCAAAATAGGTTCAATGTGCCGGAATATTCCAATTTTAGAAACTATATAAGAAACCTACGAAACTCAAGGTTAGAAGAGAATTTAAAGTCCGTTAGAGGGATTCAGTGGTATCTGGAAATCGTGTATATGCACGAAGTTCTCACTACTTTTACTATTAGTAATGTAAGGCAAGTTTTCAATTTTAAGTAGGTAGGTAGCTCACAAATTTTGTATTAATTCTTGTTCTCATAATTTCATTACTTAAATTTATATAATAAAATATACATAAATAATAAAATAGATAAACAACTGAAAACTATTGAAGGTATGTATTTATATATAAGGACGACCTCTGTGGCGTAATGGATAACGCACTTCGGTACGCCTGCGGAGGTCACGGGTTGGATTCCCATCTCGCGTCTTGGTGTTTACCTATACTACTATTATAAAGAGGAAAGATTTGATTGTTTGTGTGTTTGTTTGTTTGCATCGAATAGGCTCCGAAACTACTGATCCGATTTAAAAAATTCTGTCACTGTTGGAAAGCTACACTATTCCCGGGTGACACAGGCTATATTATATTTTCAAAAAAATTAGGGATCCTTACTAAAACTCCAATAATGTAACCCAAGGTGTAAAAAATTACCTAAAATATTATTTAAATCGCGTGCGCTGCGAAAACTATTGATGATAGAATAAAATAATGTACTACGACTTTACAGAACACATCGTTATTTACAAAAAGTGTTGCAACAGCATATGTCTAACTATTATAGTTATGCCACAATAAGTGTTCTTTGATTTTAAAAATTTAATTGAAATGCCGCCCCTATAAAAAGCTCATTTGTATCTTGGTATTAATCCTTATCAAAATAAATTACTTCGTATTCAAAACGGCTTCAATATCTTTATATAACTTTTTAAATTATTCAATTCGGATATTCCATTCGAAAGATATCACGAGTTTAAAAATGTAAGTATTAGAAAAATGTTGCGTGGTAGCAGCTCACCCTGTTCGGCTAGCTAGGTAGCACCTTATGCAATGTAGGCGTGCGTCACTGGGGTTTTTACAAAAATTAGAAAAAAAATACATATTAAATAATAACGAAAAATAAATAAAAAATAATAACAAAAAAATCATTAAAATAAAAGTTCATAGAAATAATAATATTCAAACTTTCTTTATAATTTTATTTTTTTAGTAACCTGACGCAAATAGAAGGGTTCATGTGTGTGTGTATATAATTTTTAATTTTGAAATTTTTGTTAAATACCCGTGCGAAGCTGGGGCGGGCTTAGCAGTTTCATATTATACACTAGCGTGTATAATATGATTTATTTACAAAAAAAATGTATAAATAATATATCAGTTGTCTACTCTGTACCCATAACACAAGTGCTATGCTACTTAGTTTGGGACTAGATGGCGCTGTGTGAATTGTCACCAAATATTTATTTATTTAATATGAGCACATAGGTATAGTTAATAACAGAGGAGATACTAACGTCTAAAGTACAGGCTTGGCCTAGTTTACACAATTTTTTATTGCTGTAGGACAGCAGACAGGCTGACGCTCCGCTTAGGATTTAGCAGTTAACGTCGCCTATGGATGTTTGCAACGCCAGTGGCATCGCGAACACGCTGCTGTCCCATAAGGGTACAGGAACTTAGGTCACTAATGCCGGAACACAACACAAAGTTATTGTGGCGACATACTTAAGACCAAAGGTGGTCGCCATCTAGACGGGATTGGGGCCCTACCACGTAGCTAGCGTTGTTTTGTCACCTTTTACGACAGGTCGACCCCGACCGCAGAGGCTAGTATTCCTTCTCCGCCCCTGTACGAATAAAGACATTAGTTTTATTTGTAAATTTAGGCGTAAATAAACATTTTATACACAAACGTATTTGTCTGGTGAATTTAAATAAGACGGTTTAGACAACATTATATTATGGGTTTAAATAAATGCATACGGAATAAGAATATTTGAAAAAGTTGGGCTTAAGGTTACTACAACCGTGAGAGAAATCTGATAAAATTGATTTGGTTTGGTGTCGTTACTACCTTTATTATCTCATCGCATATCATTAGCTAGAGTAAAGGTTTTACTCGCCGGACGAGCACGTACATGCCGCTTTGGGCTTACCGCTCGCTAGCCGTGCCGTGGCGACTTATTGTAATTTATGAGTGTCCGCGTCGCACCGCTCTGCGAATGCTAACTCGACCGATAAAAGGATTAGCCGCTTTTGGTGTACAGATGGGTTAAGTTACAGCTATTTTCACAAGAATCGATCACCGAAAAAATGTATTACCTACTTATATAATAACCTGAATGTAAAATTTACATATTTGGATATTTTATACGAAATCAGTATACAAACTGCTTATGTACCATTTATTTCAAACAGCTCGTGGTTGATTCATAAATGAATGTTCATAAGTTCGCTTTTACCAGCGGAACAGCTATGAGGACCTCGTCCCGGAGAAGACCTGAGCTACCGGTGTTAAGTGGTCTATGCGGATGTATGTAACATTAATGTATGTTAATTATATCTAATATTTTACAAAAAGGTTTTACCAAATGCTTTTTAATATTATGACATCTACAAGTCAAAATTATATATTTCTATATTTATTATAAGTGTAAAGTGTACGAACTACTTAAGCGTTTAATTAAGCTGCCAACATAAACGGTTTATAATAGGGTTCATTCTCCGAGCCTACTTAACCAAGTCATTAAAAGCACTTCCAAAATATAACACATCTTACTGGCAACCAAAGAAAGGCTTCAAGTGCGAGATATTGTACCTGACTAAGGCCTAGAGGTAATGTCTATAAGATTCCCCAGTTGGCGCACTATTTGACTGTTTATTCTAATGCGTCTATTGGTGCATTTCATTCAGTTCTCAATGCCTTAAACCTCTAGTACCGGAGCCCGGAGCCGCGTTGCAAGACTTATATTTGATTTGCATTTAATTATGATTGTTATATTGGTTTAATCAAGTTTAACGTGTTTAATAACTTAAAATACTTATTGCCCCGCCAATCCTTCAAGAGTTTTAAGACGTATGATTCATGAATGAGTAGTGTGGGCAAGAACCCAAGAATGATAGCAATATAATAGAATTTATATGGGTAGTGAATTTTATCGTTATATTCTTGTGGTATTTTAGTAGTGAAGTAGCTGCTTACATATATGTTTGAATCGAAGTTCTTTATTACTCGGTAGAGGGACTCGAGGCAGGATCAAAACCGACATTTTGATTATGACAGGTTAGAAATTCGCCTCTGCATTTTTTTTTATTTACAAACGCATGTTAATGTATAAATAAATAATATGCATCATGTGTATTCAAAAAAAGGTACATTACTTTTTTTTGAGGAGCAGCAGACAGGCTGACGGCCCACTTAATAGTTACCGTCGCCTGTGGATGTGTGCGACGCTAGGGGCACCGCACGAACACGCTGGCGTCCGCGTAGGAAAACTGGAACCTGGGTCACTAATGACGGAACACATACAACAAGGTTATTATTGCGGCATACTTGTATAAGTATGCCGCCTGGTATATACCACGGGTGGTTGCCATCCACACGGCCTTGGGGCCCTACCACGTAGCTAGGGTGGTTTTGTTACCTCTTACGATAGGCCGACCCCGACCACAGGGGTTAGTATTCTTAATGCATCCATACACGGAGAAAATTGTGAATAACAATAAAATTGCATTTTAAGAGTTATTAATGATAGATAAAGGACTTCGTTTATGTCGAATCTTCCATGACACCTACTATTTGCTTAATATATCCATTTCAGTTTGTTTGTCACATAGCATTCCTCTTTGTGTATTATATGTATATTTATATCCGCAAGAAAATATACGATCTTGTGTGCTGATTATATTAGTGATTCACTACTAATGATGCGGAAGACAGCAGGTAAGGGATTGAAAAATCGAAAACTTACGCATAATGCAACCAGAATTTAATGCTAATGATATGCTATTAATTGTTCTCGGAGTTAACCATCACACTCCCAAGCAGTTAGCCATTTATATATGCAGTAGCCATCCACAATTCGTATTCGTTAAAAATACTTAATTTATAGTTTCAAATAAACATAAAGCCAATAAAACCTCGTTGGTACAATAATAAATCTAGAAAATGACTAACTACCAATCAACGTTATAAAAATAAATTATAAAGTAAATAAATAGTTTCACCAAAACACTTTATTGTCCATGGTTTATCGCATCTGTTATTTTATACATCACTTCCTTTGCCCGTGTTTGGAATACGCTAGCTTAAAAAGAAACAACCTACGTTTTAAAATGTTTCTATCAATCAAAAATAACCTCTAATTCCAAGTAATGAAGGTTAAACTATACCCGAAAATGTGTACTTCTAACTTGGTCGAAAGAGAGGCGTCAAGTCATTAAGTAGTCGACGCCAAAAAGTAATAAAAGTAGAAAACATAAATAAAAGTTTTACTGTGAATGGGTTGTACCTAAATACGCGTCTTCAATAATAGATTTGTGTTAATCGTTGATCAACTCGTGTTGTCTATGCTTACGTAGCCACTCGTCACGTCCAAGGCCCGGCACTCGGAGTCGTAAGGAACTGAGTGGTTTTAGTGGAGAAGGCTACGTTGACTATGCACCTCAGTCTCGTGCCTTACCCATCCAAGTGACCGGCAACCTTTAGGTTTTCGGCTCTTTTGGCTAGAGGGCTCATAAGCACTCATAGATAAGTGGAAAGTGAGAGAAAGTTTTGTATTTTTACATGAAAACTACTTCCTTTATATTACAATTGCCAGCTTGATATGACAGTAAAATAATTAAAAAGCAGTTGAAGAACGCACATCACCAAATGTCAGTTCGTTAGTGTGCGTTTGAGTAAAATTACTTTTAATCTAATTATATAAATTATCTATTAAATATACATTTTACTATATCGTCTCACAGACTTCATACACATTTATCAAGACGCAGTCCTTATGCTTATTTACGTAATATGCGATTCTCTTATGGATGCCTTTATTTCGGGTCTCATTCAAATAAGAAACAGCCAACATCCATAAACAACCTCTCTATGAACGACTGTGGGACTTAAAATCTATGAACCCTCTGTCAGTGCCCACGTTTTGGGTCCATAGATTTGTAAATAACTAAAACTAATCACTGGAGGATGATTGAGGA
The DNA here is from genome assembly GCA_963693495.1 of Malacosoma neustria. Lineage (NCBI taxonomy): Eukaryota > Metazoa > Arthropoda > Insecta > Lepidoptera > Lasiocampidae > Malacosoma > Malacosoma neustria. The sequence continues at coordinate 7,828,646 of OY856395.1, read as the reverse complement.
GAAGACTAGAATTCGCCGAAAAAAATACGATAATTGACTATACTATTTATAAACACGCCACCATTCATGACATAAAAGGTAGCAAATGTAGTTTCTAAAGATCATAGAGCTCCGTGGACCTTCTGTTACATAAAAGTCCTCATCAAAACAATCGCATACATCAATCGATGGCCTCGTGCCAGGCCGATGTACATTTTCATGATCCAATTCAATATTGTGGCGTTAAAATATTTATATCCTACAATTTTGTTTCAAAAATAAATCTAATAATTCTGTCCTCACATAGAAGGGCACATACATAAAAATGATTGAAAGATGCAGTAAAAATATCAATATAAACATTTGCACGTTATGAGTCACTAGTTTTATTGTGTATGGAGTACACACCAATATCTTCAGAGACCTTACCTACTAAACAAAGGCTCGCACGCAAGATTTTCGTGTGACAACTAACTAATAAGCCGAAAATAATTAATATTGAAGTCAATTTATGATTAAATACAGATTTAACACAGGAGCTTAAGTAAGTGTAAGTTTCGGATGGAATAAGTTTGACCACTTGAATGATGTCCGCACGGTGTTCTTCGAAGCGGCCTCCCTGGTGGCTGAATCCCCACCATGGGACCTTGAGACTCGTGTTCTTTTTTGAATCTTTTGAACTTTTTGAATCGTTATATCTCCGAAACGGTGGCTCGTAGGAAAAAAGTATTGATACATTTTTATAGATAATTTTATGATCTACAATTTTTGTTTAAGGTACTTTTGTGATAAAACTTACCGTTTTGCTGAAAATCGCGACTCATTTTCTTGACATTTGACCTTGAATAAAAAAATTCCATACACGGGAATGATGGGGAACTTTTAAATATTATTTATAATTATGTTTTGAACAATTTTACAGATTTTCAGCTTGTTGGGATTTTATGTACCTTCACTCTCATTTTTTGGTCTAGATTGACCGGACTAATATATAAAAACCTAATTTTATCACTTAAATTACATATATATTTTTGTAACTACTCTGGGAAAGAAAAAACCTAAAATAACATTTGATTTTGTGGCTATTTCCTTAGAAGTCATAGAAAAGCATCGATCTATAGTCATAGAAAAGATTCGCAGAAGTACAACCCTGTGAAAAAACCAAGCAGCTCACGCTCTAAAACTCATAAAGATAATATTTAAAACTGTGAAATCATTCTCTATGAAATTAGATGCGGCTGTTTAAAACGTTACTAATTAGTTAATTTCAAAATATTTTCATAACAAAAGAGATGAATATGTGAGTCCGCAATCAACATAACAAGTAAAATAACTTAAACGAACGCACAGTAGCACTAATGTAAGGTTCGTTTTCCACACTATTTGCGACGCTAAAGTATTGAAAAGACTTCAAAATTTATTATGGCATCTGTATTTATCAATACTTTATTTACTCGTAGTAATGGTTTAAAGATAAAATATATAACACTATCAAAAACATTCTGTAACAGAGATTAGATTTTGATTATAACTTCTTGCAAGATGAACTTAACCTATTATACGCCAAGCGTCCTATTTATAGAACAAAGGAAAAGGATTTTTTTGGTTGTTACGTAATTTATATATTTTTAAATAATGTATTCAATCATAAATTATTTTAATATATTATAATAAATTTTTTACACGATATGTCCAAGCGCCATAATAATGTATGTTGTAACATCTATAAAAATTTACGACATCGAATCAATATGCATCAAATTCGCAAACAATAGAAGATTTATTACAACAAAATGCAAAAATCATTATTATGTTAAAAATTAATATGCACATCATGTACTTGTCTAATTTGTGGCCGCAACATTCAAATAATTTAACATACGAAACGGCTTAATTGTTTCAATTGTCAACGCAGTCTGGCGCCTCTTGCATTTCCTGCAAACTAAACGATTTTTTCGACTGATTTATATGGATTGCCGCCACTTAGTTCGGCGATATGTCGTCTGAGTATGTGGTGATTATCAATTCTGAACATCCATCTTTTTGGTTGTAGGGTCTTTGCGATAGACTAATAGATATTATTAAGAGAAAATATTTTTGTGTATTTGTAAAGAATAAATTCAAAAACAACTAATATCCTTGAGTAACATTGGCTATATTTATTACTAGACAAAAATAGCGATCCCTACTAAACCTTCAATAATGTAATTCGAGGTGTAAAAAAATTGCCATATCTTTCATCGCATGCGGAAGCTATTAATGATAGAAAGAAAATATAAACAATGTGACTAGTTTTGTATTACTAAACGTTACTTCTATAATCGCATAGTTATAATTTATTTAATTTTTCAAAAAGCAAATATTCCAACTTTTCAAGTGTGGCAACCCTAGCTACATAAAATCTGATACATAAATTGCGTGACAATCGAATGAATGTTAAATCACACAATAATATCTTAATTGACATGACTGCGGTGTAACGCAACCCTAATCTGACCAACTGTTTTTTGGTATAATTACAATTTGAATAAATTAAGGACTTGTGGGCTACACGAATAAAGTCTTGTATTTGTGCGTCATTACAAGAAGTTACAAAAGTTTATTTATTTATTAATACAGAAATACTAAAAAAGGACATCTCGTTACATTTCAAAATAAATGTTTTTTTTATATATATTTTATGGTTTATTAACAGAGTTAGTTTTTAGATCTTAGTGGTATTTATCTACAATATTACGGCACAAAACAGTATTTACATTTTTCATGCGCGATTTTATTGTACATAATACTCCCAATCCTGAAATATCCCTCAGTTTATCCATCTATAGAGACGTCAGATAGAAATTTAATATGATTATTTTCTTTAATAATACCTCTATCTTGTAATTGGAAATCCAACTCATAGGCACGTCAATGGAGGATGCACGTCGCTGATATACCCACTAAAACTACCCCGGTGTTCCTTCATAAGCCTTAAGTGGCTATGCTACGGGACGCGACGGATCAGTCAGCCCCAGCAGGCGCTGGCCCACGTTCACGGGTCTCTTTGAAAAGCCTTGAGCCCGGCATCTTCTTTTTCACGCAGGAGTGAGCTGGACGTGCGGAACAACGACGCGCGCCCCTTTCTCGGCCTTGTGTGCGTACACAACCGTAGGGCTGCGACCCTTTCCCATAGGGACGTACGCGCGACCGATAGCCTACGTATTCGTACGTCAATCTTCGATGATCGCCCACAATAACGACCCAGCTACTTCAGTGACTATATAAGTGGGTTCGAGAACCACGGATGATAGTTTTTTGGTCTAAAGTGCATCTGTTAATTATATGATTGTAAAAAGGTTTTCAACTAATGCTGGAAAATATTTTTAAAACAATTCTTGAAGACTTTGGCTTGACAACCATCTTGTTTGCGTGTATTGTCACTTGAATTGATAATCATTATTTCACAAAACGGAATGTAAAATAGCGTAACGTGAAATTTACGTACCAATAAAAGCGATTGATCACATTAGAACGTGTATTGAAAATTAAGGGTTCCGTGGAATGAATAATGAAGATTGAGAAATAAATTCAGAGTTAAAATATAGCGGTCGGTACTGTTACGTTATAAAAGTGCAAAAGTACACGTTAATAACTGTAAAATAAGTTAAAATAAAATCTGTATGAAGCGCCGAGTAAGAATACTACTGCCTTTGCCGCTTGGGGTGACCTATCGTATAAGGTAACAAAATAATATTTAAGAGGTAAAGACGCCTAGACCGACTGGATGACAACCACCCCTGGTTTTCGGCACTAGTAAACTACGTTTCAGTTCGTCATCGAAACCGGCAGCGCGTTGGCAATGCCAGTGATGTTGCAAACATCCATAGATATCGGGTGGGCCGTTTGCCTATCTTCTGAAGCTATAAAATATACAGTGGGTAATTGTATATATAATTTTTTTCCTTTTACCATAGTTGTAATAGAAACCACGAACGCGGGCGCACGCTCAGTTCTGCGGTTACTACGTTTATTGATCGCCTTTTTGTACCAATATTCCAACTAGACGTGAAAGCTGACCGCAAATTGTTAAATTGAACAAATCTATTATATTAATATGAATAGAATTATCAATTGCTTCACGGATTGATGAATATCTTTTTTAATGGTCTAACACCTCTGTTCGAGTTATAAGATTAGTTTTTCCTCTCTTCGTGCAGGGGCAGCGTAAGAATACTAGCCCCTGCGGCCGGGGTGGCCTGGGGTAGGGATTCAAGCCCGTCTAGATGGCAACCCCTAGTATCTAAATATGCCGCCATAATGACTAAGTGTTGTGTTCCAAAAATGACCCAGGTTCCAGTTCCTTCTATGCCGACAACGGCGTGTTGGCGGCGGCGCTAACATACATAGGCGACGGTAACTGCTTACCGTCTGTTGTCGTATTGCAATAAAAAGTTCGGCTCTTCCGGCAACAACGGCATGGTTATTCACCAGTCTTTTTAATACTCTTGTTATTTAAATATGATGTAATTAAGATGTAAATACGTAAGGAACACGTATGCACATTCATACCAGTTGGGTTTATAATCGGACAAGCTTTGCGTATCGTTTAATACATATGTAAATTAAAATACAAATGTCAAATTCATTGAAATAAGCCCATAATGGACGCCGTAAGATGTCTCGTTATAGTATTTACTCAATGTTTGGTAAGGGTTAAATTATTCCGAAATGCACGATAAATAGTGTCGCCGGTGGTTTTTATCTCATTTCTTAGAATACTCGTAGGGACGCATACCGAACAATAGATATGTTAAGGCGAAGTTTATTTATATAAAATTTATCTGAAAGTTCTAATTATAAGTTAGAGTAATTTCGAACTGAGAAGTTTAGATTTAATAAATCAATATTGAGAAATTAATACGCATAAATAAACGAAATATAAGTGACTATATCCGTGCAGGGACGGAGAAAGAATGGTGCGTTGTAAAAGGCGACAAAACAACCCACCCTAGCTACGTGGTAGGGCCTCAAGCCCGTCTGGATGGCGACCGCCTTTGGTCTTAAGTATGCTGTCATAATAACCTTGTGTTGTGTTCCGATATTAGTGACCCAAGTTCCGGTATCCTTATGGGACAGCAGCGTGTTCGCGATGCCACTAGCGTTGCAAACACCCATAGGCGACGGTAACTGCTAAATTCTAAGCGGGCCGTCAGCCTATCTGTTGTCCTACAGCAATAAAAAAGTGATAATAAATGTGATATCAGAAACATATGAAAGTATAGGGCCTATAAATGCAGGGGCTTCCCTCTGAAAGGAACAAAGAGTACAGAGAGTAAAAGGTGGGTACCTCGCTTGTCCAGAGCCTATTGTCATCCTCATGATGTTTTCTATCACCGTTATTTTTTTTCTTAAAGCTAAAGCTGTTGTTGTCTCAGACGACTCGACAGCGACTTCGGGCGTTAAGGCTTTCCAACCCCGTGGTCTATCACCGTTAGTGCGCGGCAATTACGTTATAATATATGCACACGACGTAAGAAAAACTGCATACGCGGTACTGTCATCATGAAATTCGAAGCAGTGACCTTTAAGTTGGTCTCTGAATGCGAAAATGCTACCACGTACCATTGTAAAATCATGTTCCATCAAATAAACGTATTTTCTTTCTTTATCGAACACAAACAACGTTAAAATCTTTCATAATAACCTTACAAGTAAAGAGCAGAATTTAACACGAGCTGTGAAAGTGAAGATTATAGGAAGAAATACATGCACGAGGTTTACTTATCTCAGTATGTGTGACAAGGAATTTAAAATAGGCGTTATAAAATTTCTTCGAGGTCAGCAGCGCGTTGATAATGACTCTGTTATAATAAACGTCCATAGTGAAAACATTTGCTATCGGGTGGACCGTTTGTCTGTGTGCTGAACTTTAGCTTAAAAAAAACTATATCAATTATTATAGCTTCGCCTTAACATATACGGATTATACGTTTCGAATGCAACCTGTAACGTGAATCATTTATTATTGGTTCATAATACCAATAATGCACCTGTGTCGGACTATTTTAACAAGATATACACGTTTTAAATAAAAAATAGACTGGGAAGAGTTTATTATATTGGTCATAACTCCAAATATAAAGTACTGTACTATGAAACAAAGGAATTTAATATTGTGGATGGACTAATGAAAAGATAGAAATGATGAACTGCTTAAAAGATGAGAAGTAGTAATGATAATGGAGTCCATATATATAAATCGGTTTAATAATTCCCAGAAAAAATTTAATAACTGAATTATCTTTAACAATATTACCCTTTATTATTAATCCCGAAGTCCATGTAGATAAATAAAATGGATTGTTAGCGAAATGAAAGTTTGAGATAGATTTAGCGAGATTACAATGATGAATTAATGATACGGTTTTTATTTGTATGAAAAATAAAATATGTTGCATGTTTTAAGTAATAATTATTTTCCTATTAGGTTTGTGGTAAGGTTTCCTCTCTGTGAATACACTATGACGTAATAGGGGGTAATGCAATATGTTCTTTCAAAGCTTATCACTCTAAATATGAAGTAAAAGCGTATCTACTCCCCGATTTCTAGCGGTTGTGGTGTGTAGCCTGCTCATTCAGGTCTAGCCTATACAAGAAGGAAGTCATTGGGAGTTGAAGGGGAAAAAATCCGGTAATAACCCCTTGATCACCAACTATACCCTGAGGTTATTGATTTTTGAGTTCTCAAGAACTCATTTTGCGAGTGTTCCCAACTATGACTAAGAAATCCCGCAGTTCTCTTATCGCTTAATGCGTAAACTGACAGGCAGGTGGCTTGGTCAATGCCGTGGCCTTGGCCGAGGTGTTTCCACTACCACATGGTCTAAGACCAGATTTTCGTAAACTAGTTACATTTAATTAAAATTAAAGTATTAATACCCATGGCCTAAACTAGTAAACCAAAATAAAGCAATAAAATAACTATTCCCACATTAAACAATACATAATTAATTTATTATAAAAGGTCTAACAATACTAAGAGGAAATGGGTTTGGTTCAAAACTAATAACAAAAATGTAAACAAACATAATGCATCCTGACTCGAGACGTGGTTCAGTTCATTGCTTTGGGGTTATAGAGAGAAATGAACTGTTGGAGTGTTGGAGCTACAGTTGGCCTATGTTGGAACCAATAAATGATTGGACAACTCAAAATTGTGGCTAAAAATAATTGTATGATGACGGAAGCGCTGGTTTGTTGGACATCAAACATAATGTCTCCAAAAGGCATCTTTTGGTAATATTCTCTCAGTACAGGGGTGAAGTAAAAATACTGACCCCTGTGTCCGGGGGCGGTAAAAGACGACAAAACCACCCTAGCTAGGTGGTAGTAAAATTTTTGTCATAACCATCTTCTTAATCCTGGTTTAGAACTTATTTGATGATCTATTTAAATTCATCATCATCTTAGCGTAGTATCCCGGTTGCAACCCAAACTTCCGTTTCGGTGCCCGGGGTCCGCTTTCCGACTTTTTCTACTCCACTTCACACGGTCTTCAGCATCTCTGGTAGTGAGCCCATTAATACAGAATAATTTAAATTAATACAGAATAATTTTTTAGTAACTATTTCGAAAATAATTTGTGCTGTTTTGTTATTGTCATCCTGCCAGAAAAAAAAATAGGGCTAGAGCTCTACGCTTTCAGAGGGATTCATAATACAGGACCACTTTACACAGAAAGCAAATCCCCAACAACAAAAACTTTATTGTTATGGCGGTATTCTCACTCTTAAAAACCTAATTTAGTCAAATATACCATATTCGCCTGCTCACACCACCAAGATCACTGGTTATAAAATAAATGTTCATTATGTTGGTAACAACACATGTATCAAATATTGGTAACCAACACGCCACATCCAATAACCAACATAAATAAACACTGTGACTTACTCCATCAACATATTTTATCGATCATTCCAAGATTTGTTTTCAAATGTTAGAAGCGCATAAGTATGCTTCTATTCAAATTTACTTGTTTTATAGAATCATACTAAGATAGAGGATTACGACGTTTTTATGGACTTTTAGATTAATTCTCAAGCCATGTTATTTATTACGAATATTAAGATCTTACTAATGTCCGAAATATTATGAATAAAATATTTTTTTTTATTGATGGTTACCGGAACCTAGTCATTAAAGCCGAACACATCACAAGGTAATTATGGCGGCATACTTGTGAATCAGAGTTGGTTGCCAGATGGGCTTGGGGTCCTACCAGCTAGAGTTGTTTTGTCGCCTTTTACCGACAGGCCGACCCCAATTACAGGGGCAATATTCTTATTTCGCCTCTGCACGGAGAGATATACAGACATATACTATAATGATTACTAGACAAATTACTACACAATTCTTCATTCGGAGAACTACAAAAAATAAAAAAAGTTCTGCAAGGTTCCCGCCAATTGAGAGCCTTACCAAACAACATGTCACCTTCTTCTTGAGCTTAAATCATGTAATGCATAAAAATAAAACATAATGTTTTATTATTATTATAGTCATTATCCCACGCACTCTTTCAAAAGAAGGAGTATATTCCTACATACAAACAGTATAACTCTGTCCAGGTTTCGAACTCTCTTCCTTTTCTTGTCAGATTTGTATCGACTACAGCGTTTAAAAATTGATTTAGTATTTAGAGCATAGAATTTGATCTTTCCAAAGCACAACTATTTAAAATACTTAAAATTTCCTTAAAAAGTGACGTGTAAAAACTTCCATAAATAATACGAAAACAAAACACAAAAGAACGTTAATTTCATAAACAATGAAATAATATCGTATGCACGTGACTTATTCTCACTTTCGTTAGGTTACATTGTATATTACTGAAAATAAATTTAACTTGAGTGCAACTTAAATTAAGCAGAGCAACTTTAGAAGAAATCAGAGAACATAACAATGTAAGCAAAATACAAAGGAGTATGTTTACTTGAAAATTCACAATTTATTACAGCTTAAAATCATGCATTTCTCGTTTTTTACAAGTATTTCTTGAATGAATAAATGATAAAGTCTCTGTTGCACTAACTTTAAGTGATCAGAAAAAACATATGTAACAACAGCTTTATATCTTATAGCGATTTTTCCTAGACAATCCATAAGGGCACTTGCAAACCTTCTACACAACAGAAAATAAATAATCATTTTAAACTAAATTTTTTTAATTTATTTATCAAATTCAGTTATTACACTGGCTTATTAAAAATAACAGCATAAAAAACCACTAAGGTTTGTACAATGCCATCTAAATTTAAGTCTACGCACGTTCAAATGAATAATTAAAATTTGGTTACAAATTCTCTAAAAAGTATTTTTTATCCGTGTAGGGGCGGAGAAATAATACTAACCTCTGCGTCCGGGGTCGGCCTGTTGTAAAAGGCGACAAAACAACCCACCCTAGCTAAGTGGGACCATTCCCAAGCCCGTCTGGATGGCGACCAACTTTGGTCTTAAGTTTGCCGCCATAATAACTTTGTGTTGTAAGTTCCTGTACCCTTATGGGACAGCAGCGTGTTCGCGATGCCACTGGGGTTGTTTACTATTAAGTGGACCGTCAGCCTGTCTGATGTTCCTCAGCAATAAAAAATCCACAGCGCGTACCACACATACTTAAACTGTTTCTGGGAGAGCGATATTGAGAGTTTCAAGAGAAAGCATGAAGTATGAAACTTATTCTGTACACTTCGTATTTTGTGGCAAGATCTTATTAACTATACATAGATTATTCATACCACCTGTCTTGATATTTGCCATTATTTACTTTATTTTACGAGATATGAAGGTTGCTTAATTGCGTTTTAATTTGTATACCTGTAATCTGACATTACTGATACTAACTAGTTGACATTATCGGCTATGTTTACTGTAATTAAATGGAATCATTGTCCTTTTAATGTACCTGCTAGCTTAGTGTCAATGTAGAGGTCCTGCGTTCGAATTCCACAATAACATCACCCGTAACGAGGACTCGATGTAACGGCTGGTTGTGCAAGGGAAAGTCGAGGGCAAAAGATCTCGCGGGCGCTCTCCAACACGGTGGACAGACCTCATCAAATCTGTGACGCACTTCGGTATCAATGATTGCTCTCACTATGTCAGAAATCGAGTGAATGGCGGCGCATCGCAAAAACAGCGGTGGCGCAGAAATTGACCGACGCATGATCACGACCACTCTGTCAAGAGTGCACGAATAAGAAGAATGCACAGTGTATGCAGTTTTTCTCGTTTAATGTGCTTAATATGGCAAAATTGCCATATACCTACGGTGAAAGAAAACATCCTGAGGAAACCTGCATGCCGAGATCAGCGGTATGTGTAAACTGCCCTGGATAAGCGTGGTAGGTAAACTATCCGCTCCCTTTAGGGGGATGCTCGATCCCAGCAGTGGCACGCTGTTATTAAGTGTCCTTTGAGCGAGTCAAATTTTTCATTTTCTATTTTTATAGAAATACCACTTGTGTAGACACTGAGCCATTCGTGTCGTGAATATTTTAGTTTATAAATAATCAATGTCCAACATCTTTCATAAAATTTATAAATAGTAAATCATTTAAAATGTATTTTCAAATTTTATTATTTTCGTATGAGTAAGAGATTAATCAATCTTCTGATCTTTAAGGCTGCTCTTCATGGTGGCTGGTTTTTAAATTTATTGACTGTCAATTTTAAAAGTTTAACTCCTTATCATTCGATCGATATCGGTATACGCAGGTGAGTTAAATTGAACTTACAACCAAACGATAACTACAATACTATTTAAATAATATTAACAAGCTTGAAAAGACGTGCGCAAGCAACAAGTTTTCGCAGTAGCAATCGATCTATGAATTAAACATGATTGGTTCGCGTTAAAGTAACAGTTTACTGTATCAACTAAACTGCGTAGTTAAAGTTAAATGATTAAAGTGCATGTAATGCCATTTAACCATATGAATATTTATAAGGCATTTACACATGTATTCGTTTATAAAGGTAAAAGCAGAGCGCTATACATCCTTAAAATGTTAAAAATGTATTTAATATAATTGTCTTAAGAGATGAACTATTTCTTATTCAAACAAGACAGATGATAACAAAAAAACTAAACCTAATGAAAGGAGACGAAATCTTACGTAAGTGTATTATTGTCTTTTGCTCTTCCACAAACCAACTAATTGTAGTCTATTTAAATTAAAATAGGTGTGAGACTACACATAATTGTAGAATCAAGACACTATGCCGAAAATTCGGTATTTTATAATTGTATTTCACCTAATACCAGATCATGTCATCGTCGCTTACGGAAGTTTACAATACTAGCATTCCCACGAAGTACCAGCATCGAAGAAATTTTATAACATGTTTTTCGAAAAACTACATATATGTAAGTACTACGCTAGGAAAAAAATTGCCGGAAGCGTATTTTCATTCAAAGGTCTTAAACATTTTAAGTACCAGAAAAATTGGTCTAAACTGGTGTCTTTTGATAGTCTATTTATATTTTATCCACGTTCCTTTTTACTTAGCGTTCACAAATGTCAAATTATGCGAATGGCCATCTATAATTATTGATTTATAATGCACGCGATTATTTATTCCACTAACAATTATTTAATCAAGAACATTTTTATGCGTTTCTTTGAAAATTGAAATGTGAAGATACGTATCTTCTTCTTCCTGCCCTTATCCTACATTAAGAACATGTTGTGCCGACCCCATGGCTCGGCACAACATGTTCTCTCCTTCCACTCTTCTTTGTTAGCCGTCATCACAACACTCACACCCTTTTTTGCCATATCATCTTTTACGCACTCCATCCATCTTTTCTTTAGTCTGCTTCTACTTCTGTATCCTTCCACTCTCATTTCTATCATTTCTCTTGTTGTATGGCATTCTTCCCTTCGCATTACATGGCCAAACCACACTAGTGGTTTTGAACTTTTAAGTTTTTCAACCACTGATGCGTGCTACTGCCACACTTCCTCTAATATACTCATTTCTAAATTGATTTATATTCGTAACTTCACGCTTTTTCAGGGCTAGTTGCAAACCAGGGTCAGGCATCAGCCTGCTGAACTGAGTCATATTCGTCACCACCACGAGATATGCCTTTGTATATAATCTTTGTGTGATATTATTTATATGTTTTTATTTAATTTTTTCATTTCATTTGGTTATTGTGTGTGTGCATCATCGTGTGTGATAAATAAACGTTTCTTTCTTTTTTTATTTCTCCCACACATCCATCTCAGCATTCGCATCTCCGCAGCTTGTAACAACACTCTTGCATCCCTTGAGAATATAAAAAAATATGCTTTGACTCATTCCGCAAATGAGTGTAGTGATGCCTTAAATTAACACTTTATTAAAACGATCCATAGCGAATTAATGGTATATTTTCTGCTTTTTATATTTAACAGAACATGTTATTTATGGTGTCATAGTAATTAGTAATGTGACACCTGCAACATCATTTACTGCAATTTATGATCATTTAATTTAAATCCAATTACTTCACGAACCAATAATTATATAAAATTTAATACGAGAGTTACATATTTAGGTTAACGGAAGCGGAAACGGTAGGCTATATGTATTAGGTGTTTTTTAGGATTCGATTCTTTATATTTGTTATTGTATATATTTATTTCATTCGACATTGTGTACTTAAATGAAATTTAATAAATTTATACTACACCAATTTTAAATTAAGTGAAATACAGGCTATTCTCAAAAGTTTATATTTACCTAAATATTTCAATTTAATAAATAAAATAATTTAATGTGAATTATTTCACATATTTTTTTTATTATGTATGTGTCTTACAAAAAGGTTTTTTTATGAACACTGCGGTTATAACGATTTTTAAGTATTTTTATACACGAGTTATTAAATGTATAATATTGTTAATGTTTTTAGTCATTCATCCCAGTTGCCGAGAAGGTCTTGGGCGAAGATCTCATGAACTTTTACAGGACATATATGACATGAACTAATTTCTATAACAATGCTCTGAACTTACCACTCCTGATTCCGCTGTGTTTGATGATCATATTTTTTAATTACCTGTAAATAAATAAAATAAATTCAAAATGATTCAAGAAAATCAATAAGTTGCCTGATAGCGTAGTCATTAAAATTAATTCATTCCTTTAAAGTTCACCTATTCCGGGAAAACGGCCCAACCAGCGTCACTACGGGATTTCGAATGGAAGCCGCCGATTAGGGTTGTGAGTTCATTCTAAGCAGTAGTTGTAGTAACAATCACTCAGGTATTTATTGTATTTATTTACATTAATCGAAACGGCCGCAGCCAGACCCATTAATAAAAAAAACACATGCGGGGCAGTCTTTGGGGACTGCCGATAGAAGTGAAAACTTGTATCGTCGAGCTATTAGATTATTATTTTCGGTTTATAAAGAAGTGTCTATGATCAAGGGATAAAGTTTAAATTGGTCATTAACACTTCTTTACAATCCAAAAATTGTTTACCCAAAAAATGCTCAACGCGCCTAAAGAAGTTTTCAATTCAAAAAAACTCAACTGTATTTTATTGTAATAGAGTCGCAATTCAAATAGATACCTATGTATAAGTAATGCATTGCAATCATTTAAAAGTTACATTATAAAATAAACCTTAAGTCATTATTTTAAGGTTGGTATTACTGGAGCAAAACTCCGTCTTACGAATTCTTACGATCAGGACACGTGACCTGACACGAGTTTAACATTTTTTAGCCATCACAAGTGCACAACGCCGCTAAAGAAGTTTTCACTTCAAAAAACATTTATTTTAAGACAGCTGTTGCTACATTATGATGTTTTATCCTCCTTTCTAGTTAAAAACTGTGTTACAGCAAAACAATCCTATCCAATATTTACACCCTCCTCCCCTTTCAATTCGTTACCAGTGGTTAGACAAGACACAAGGTTAAGACACAAAATTACCTTACAAACAAAAACAATGCACAGTATATGCATACTTTTCAGAAGCTTTATTTTAGGACAAGTTGCTAGTGTATCGCATTACTATTGTTGGAACTGAAAAACATGAACTAAGATCTTTGTAATTTCCACAGCGCAACGGTTTTCATATGTCGGAGCCCTGCTCTGATGCATGACGCATTCGATCCCCGTCCTGAATATGTGTATTTATGAAAAGTAAAGAAATCAGCAATACTCTTATTTTTACAAACACTCCGATATAGAAATAGATATATAAATCATCAATCAGTACCCATTAAACAAGCGAAATTCTACTTTGTGACTAAATGGCGCTGTGTAAATTGTTACTTTATATTTCACACGCCTAAATAAGTAGCGTAGTATGTTATGGTTACTAGATAACATTTTTTTTCTAGAATACATAATTTTTTTCTAGAAAATATCTTTTATTTTTGTAAAATTATGTGGTGGACAATAAAGAAATATTATCTATATCTATCTAAATAACGAATATACTACACATATACTTTTTTTTGTAAATAAATATACATCGAGAGGTGAAATGCAAATTTGTTTAAGCGACATTTTTTAATTATTTCAGGAGAGCTTTCTAAAGTTTTGCAGAATTATCGTTGATTCCGAATATGTATATGAACTCAATATCGCTCAAAATTTCGCTTATAACAAAGCCTTTAACCGCTCGATATAAATAAACACCCAGACGCGAGACGGGAACCGAACTCGTGATCTCCGCAAGCGTAAGTTAACTTCAGTAAGTTAGCCGTTACGCCACGGAGGTCTTCAGTCAATAAAATATCGAGAAGTAACTGAAACGCTCATAATACATACTACACGCCAACCCTCGAATACTAACAAATCGTCCTTCCTCACATAATGAACGAGTATCGCAATGCAGTTCTGAGTTGGTCACGACAAAAAATCTCTCACGAGTTCTCATCAAGGCAGTACCTTCCGATTATTCATACGCTACGCTGTCACAGCACAGGCATGAAATGTATAGAGATGTTAATACCAACTCCAACTAAAACAATATAAGGATAATTTGTTTAAGAAATAGAAATCATATTTATTTCTCTTTCGAAGATTGTTTTCGTCGCCGAACACTAGAAACCAACTGACCGAATTCAAAACATTGACATATCTGTTTGAGTTTTGTACTGTTGTATATTAATCTGATTTATAGAATATGAGATGGTTGATCTATTTCCCATATTTTTTCACAAATCAAATAAAATATAATAAAAAAAAGATAAAAATTTGGTACACTAGATACATATAGGGATAGTATAAACTCTGATGAGATCCTGCGCACCGAAGCGAAAATTTGAGTGGCAACTGAGCCTTAATGCTAAAACGGTGATCGTAGAACAATTGTTTTTATAACCCGATCATAAAAGACAAGTTTTATTAAAAATTGATCATATTTTTAACTAAAAAATATAGGTGGTTGTATCGACTTTATAAATATATTCGGTAATCAAGTGACGGCTGATAGAGTTGGTCGAGATAATGACATCTGCTGTAAAAACTCGGACACAGTTATTTATCATCGATGGACTCTTTAATTACCAGCGTACACCACCTTACGTTGTGTTTGAAATTTTTTAAGCTAACGAAGCCTATTATTATGGTAAGTTTAGAATAGCTTCTTTTATTTTTTCCTGCCATTCATTACATCATCATTTTAAGGTTAAGTCTACTTCCGCTTTGAAAGCCGCTTTATAGATTTCCTATTCTGTGATGTAAAAATCCCAAGAATACGATGACACCATAATTAGAAGCTTTTGTAAGGTCAGCATATAATCTCAATCAGCATGTAAAAGGTAGGTTCTAATTTGCTGCTTTTTTGAAAATTATTTTCACTCTTTTTAAAAAATTCCCAAAGTTGAAAAAAAGAGGAATATTTTTTAATGGCAGCCATTTTGCAAAAATAAATCTCTTTAAGAAAGAACCGTGATTTTTCCAGATAATTGAGGAGGGCGGAATCGCGTCAACTATGGGGAAGTTTTGTTTTTTGAGTCTCCACTTTGCGTAATTTTGCCTGTACTTTTTGAATTTAGAATTTTTTTTACTATATCGTTTGTTCTCTTTGAACATGAATAAATTATTAAAATAACCCTATAGTAAAATTCTGTATTGTTTTTATTTACAGCGTTTTAAAAACACCTTAAATTTAGCCCTCTAGACTAGAATACCCCCTTAAACGATATTAGCCTCTATATAATCGGAAATACTCATATTTATTTTCTCCTCTTTACTCTAAAAAAGAAAGCGTAATATAAAAGTGCACTGATGCAAAAACACGCGAAGAAGTTGTGCTCTGTGTCAAGTTCTCGCTATGGATATTATATAGTTATATATTTTAGGGAAAACGGAGACGAACAACTGATTAATTCTGTATCTACCTATAGTTAGGTATTTTGGTGAAAATAATGACCAATACCTTACAGATATAGATAATATTGTAAATGTTTCAAAGAAGATTGTACAGTAGTAGAAATAATCTGTAAAGATAACCAATATCAGCTTTATTACAAAGTTTAAAGTTTGCACTGTTGATACGAAAACATGCATTTGTAATTTAATGCAAATCCAGGGTTAATTTGCTTGCCACTAGCTTTTAGATCTTGGATCAGATTGTCTATTGTTTATACCTTTTATATAACGAGCTATTTTGTAACGATTTTAGATTTGAGTTTTTTTTATAGCTAGAGTTCAGCAGGCAGGCAGACGGCCCACCATGACAAGTGGTCACCGTCGCCTATGGACGTTTGCAGCACCAAAGGCAATACCAACGCGGTGCCGGCCTCGAAGAAATTTTATTAACGCCTTTTTTGAAGAACCCCATATCGTACCGATATTTGTAGAAAAGTGCAATTATAGTAGTTCCAATCGAAGATGAATTCCTGAACAGTGGATGGCCCACGTAAGCACACTCTTGAGACAAATCGTTAGAGTTATTTGGACATATAACTAGGATTTTTAGTTTTTTTTTGAAATATGGCTATGTGCTACAAATATTATGACTTCTTCATATTTATTCAAATCAGTTGACTTCGGGAGTAAGGATATGGTGCCGCTTAATAATAGATAGTATAATTTCTCAGATAATCTAGTCGAGCCCTTAAAAATAATAAGTTTATATCCCTTTCCTGATGTGTTCAGATTCAGAACCGGTGATGATCAAACGTGTAAAGCTGTTAAGAAGCCGTTTTTATTGAAAACTGGGGAAGATTTTTTAATAATTAGTAATTTGGAAATATTTTGGCTTTCGGTGTATGTTGAATTGCTTGCCGATGGTCGCCTTTAGCTTTTTCATTTTCGAAGGCTTCAACAGTTTGTTTCTTGAAGTCTATATATTACTCTCAAGGGTCTGGAAGCAGTCATCAGAGTCTAGGACAGTGATTTATCGGGTTAATCGATAGTGTTTGTTGAAAGCTTCCTTCTTTGTGACCTTTTGAGGTCTGGTTGAATCTATACTCTTGGCTTTTAACCTTTGTTCCCAGATCTCATGACAAATTTCTGATGAGATAAATAGGAAGATCATTGTCAACACGGACCTCGTTTTATGCGCTGATTACGTTGTTCTCGACACTTAAGCCTCTTCAGATACGGAAGATGGCAAACAGACATACTGAGTAAGCATGAGTTTGACCAACACGTTATTTTACCTACGAAAAAGCATTGAATCTTTAAGTAAATGTGGAAACACAAATATATTTTTAACTGAAAAACGTAATAACAAATATGCCAAAAAATTATTATTAAAATAAATATATTTTCAACCAACCAACATTTCAATTAGCCTGAAAATGAAATAGATTTTAAGAAAGCCTCGGGAGTTTTATACATACATAATGTTGCTAGGTCATAATGTTTCCTGCAATTTCATGTTAAACTTAATATTCACTCACTTTCACTTTTTTATTGCTGAGGCACAGTAGACGCCTGTCTACTGAGCCCACTTAATAGTAAGCATTTACCGTCGCCTATGGGTGTTAGCGACACTAGGGGCATCGCGTAGGACACCGCGAACATGCAGCTGTACCTTTTTACTGGAACAGTCATAATGCATTAACCAAACAGCACAAAAGATATTGACACATATAAAAGTGCGTTAATTTTCACATTTCATACTAACATCTTATACAGGTCGCAGTTTTATAATACTGTTATGCACTGTTATGCAAATACATATCATATTCATTTCAGTACCTTAAATATTGAGTGACATTTTTAAATTGCATAATGACGTTTATTTAGACCCGATTGCGAAGCTTTTATTTCACTGAAAACTTAATATTTCACCTGCATAAATAATCCAATAATTTTTATAGATTAATCTCATGTAGTTGTCTTTTAGAGTGTTGTTTGATTGGCTGAGTCATGGTGGAACTCCTTACACCCCTGTTTAATGACCTCATTGTTTATTTTCTCATATTCTTTTTAATTTATTTATCGGTAGTGCCTCTGTTTTGTTCTACGTTTGCAGTTAATCATACCGAAACCAGATACATTTTATAATAATAAGTGAAAATTTTAATTATTTATTTGTAATGTAAATAGATATTCGGAAAATTAAGGTTTTATTATTATTGTTAACATGTGTGTTAATTTTATATTTTTCCTGACAACACAGTATAATCCCGAGCATGTAATACATTATCTGGAGTGACACGCGCTGTAGTGACTGCGATAAATCTCACGAGGGTTAATTAACTGCCAGCACAATGGTTTATAAGTGTTTAAGGACGATGTAGCTGTATTTATTAAGGCTGAAGACAACGCGTTTTGAACAAACTTGTTTGGTTACATCCTTTTATTTGAAAATAATCTTTCAAAATATGATAGATTATTTCATTTACAACATATTAAGCTGTTTAATAGCAAGAAAATTCCTCTACAGCAAAGAAAAATCATCTTGCCTTTTCCTTTCAGGGTTCGAGACTCAGGTGTCAAAATTATGCCTGTAAAAATTCAAAGTCATATTCTTCTAGCGTTTGTTCTAGACACAGAAAGGCAGGATGAAGGTATCGATTATAATAGGCGTGTAGAAATTTCGCCTTTAATACATAAATTTTAGAATGTAATGGAATGAATCAGAAAATGGAAGCTAGCCAGCAGAAATCCCTTCTGATGAGTTAGTAACAAAACAAGCTATATAATATCACCAGAATTGTTTGAGTCGTTTTGAACATCAAAATAATTTTGACGACCTCCTGGCGTAATGGCTAACGCACATCGGTACGCTTGTGGAGGTCACGGGTTCGATTTCCGCCTGGGTGTCCTGTCTGGGTGTTTATATATAATATGTACATATTTATTTACCAAAAAAGGTATATATGTAGTATATCAGTTGTCTAGTACCCATAATACAAGTGCTATACAACTTGGTTTGGGACTAGATAGCGTTGAGTGAAATGTCTCAATATATTTATTATTATCAAAACAATAGTACAATATGTCGTTGCTTTTTCTGAATCAAAACTATCACTATATATAACCGATATTTGTTATAACTGCTTTCAGCAGCAATTAAAAGGACAGGTCAAAATACGAAAAATATTAAGCAGCCATAATTGTTACAGAAGATATAAAAATATGCTTTCGCCTGCATCATCATTAAACGGCAGGAAATTTGATGCCGCAACGACACGCTGACCGCGTTTCAGTCTTCTCTGTTATA
This sequence comes from Malacosoma neustria, assembly GCA_963693495.1. Lineage (NCBI taxonomy): Eukaryota > Metazoa > Arthropoda > Insecta > Lepidoptera > Lasiocampidae > Malacosoma > Malacosoma neustria. Next base: position 7,808,987 of record OY856395.1, on the reverse strand, counting down.
TTCCACTGGATATTTTATCATTTGTAAGAGTTGTTTGTTTCTCAATAAAGTGTAAAGGGAACAAGAAATAGTTAATAAAGGTATCATTTAACATTGGAAGGATATCGAAATTTTTAATACTTGCAGCAATATATTGTTGAACCAGATATGCTACTGTTAAAGTAATGAAACAAAACGCTTTCATTAGTCGCTACATCTGCTACCTTAGATGACTACACCAAGGCGCTAATACAGATGCTGATTAAGATCTAACAGGAACTGTCCTAGGATACCCCAGTCATGTTGCGCCTACGCATGCGGCATTTGAGAGGGATAGGAACACATTCAAACCAAACAAAAATACCAAATAAAGGAGAATTTCATTCTTGAATGAGATATAAAAAAATCAGGTTGTAACATCTTCTAACACCGTTAAAAACCAATGGATAGGACTGGATACATAAAAATAAAATAAATCTCATATGAAATGGGTTGACAGATTTTAATTTTTACTAATCTCGATTTAAATACCCTTCTATGTCCGAATATAGTAATTTAAAAAAAATTATTGGGATATTTTACACAGCACCATCTAGTCCCAAAGTAATTGGCAAAGCGCTTGTGTTATGGGTATTAGATAACTAAAATACTACATATATACTTTTTTTTTGTAAATAAATACATATTATAGATAAACACCCTGACGGGAGACAAGAATCGAACCCGTGATGTTCGCAAGCGTACCGAAGAGCGTTTGCCGTTAGGCTAAGGAGGTTTAATTAATTATATGTCAATTAAACGCATTAGGTTATAAAAAAACTGTCTAAAGGATACTAGTTATCATTCGAGTACGACTTATATACCACCCTATGTTAGGGATTTTTTTAATATACACAATAGCAATGACGTAATTAAAAGTAATAGGCGTTTGATAATATAAAAATTTAATAACATCTGCGAAAATTTGCATAAAACATATTAGAATGAACTATTACATAACCAATCAGTGTCAAGGGTTATACATCTAACCACATATTACGGCTAAATAATCAGTAGTTTCGATCGACTAACCACAAAACACTTATCGATTGGTGTGAAAATAATAAATAGTGACGTAAAGTAATATAACGTGACGTAGCAACAAGACGGGCTGTGATTGGTGAAAGCAAAACGTACAGAGGTAAAGGTCACATGAATAGCTCTATGTGCTCTCATCGGCGACATCAAGTGCAGACTTCAACCTTTTTTTAAGTTAGGAATGTAATATCTGGTAGACTCTAATTAAATATTAAGAATAGAGCCGCAGTACAGGCCTAGATATGTGACCTATGATCTCTTGAACAGTTCCTGGGCAAGGCTTCATTTTACGCAATGTATATTTCCATAAAAAACCAATTCGGGTTTGCAATCGTATTCAACATTTGATATTCAACATTTTTTTATATACTTTTTTTCTATCCTGGGGAAACTGAATGACCAGTACCACTCCGGACCCGGGAAGGCCCTCCCAGGAAGCAACCCTTAATTGCGTGAGGGTCACTGCAAGCCTTTTTATTACTACTATTCGTTCTAACTACTCTTCTTCTATTTTGGCGACTACTACTATTCGTTCTAAGCCCGCCGCATAGGTAGCGCTGACTCGACTTCCTCCCCCTCCCGCTAGTGTCTTTATATACCTAGCTTAACCACGTATTATATAAAATTTGGTTTCTGTACTATTTTATGGTAACGTGGTGACTAGACCGGGTCTAGGGCTGGGGCACTCAGGCGCCTTATCGATCGAGCGATCGCATCGCACACGCGGCTATGCGATTATTGACACGATCGATTATGTGTCTTGAATGTTGCAAGTCGGTTGTTTTAACGTCAGAACTCGATTTTCCTGTTCAGTGTCACACACTGTGTCAACCAATATCATGTGGCTTGATATTCATAATTTTGAAAAATATATACTAATTAAATACATTGAAATCTAATATACCTCTATTATTAAAAGTATTAATATCTATTTACTTTTATTTTTATCCATGCAGGGGCGGAGAAAGAATACTGACCTATGCGGCCGGGGTCGGTCTGTTGTAAAAGGCGACAAAACATCCAACCCGTTACGTGGTAGGGCACCAAGCCCGTCTGGATGGCGACCACCTTTGGTCTTAAGTATACCGCCATAATAACTTTGTGCTGTGTTCCAGCATTAGTGATCCCAGTTCCTGTATCCTTATGGGACATCAGCGTGTTCGCGATACCACTGGCGTTGCAAACATCCATAAGCAACGGTAACTGCTAAATTCTAAGTGGGCCGTCAGCCTGTCTCCTATCTACAGTAATAAAAATTATTAATATTTTATCCCAGGCACGTTGTGTGCCAACCACTCAAATCCAAATAAAAAGTTATTTTATAATAATAATTAATAATTATTACTGCTTTCTATCACTAACTAATGTATATTATTTCATCAATTACCTAAAAACTACCCGTTTTTGTTATATTTTAATAGGAATTAAAATTCGACACGCACTTTAGCCGGTTATAAACAAATAGGTATTAAGAAATGAAGATGTCACGCGAATATATGTGTCGTGATTTTCAAGCAACTGTGCTTGCAATTCCAAAAACGCTTCGTTAAAACCAAGACTAAGACATACGAAACATATCTTATTTCGGCGAATTAAAATTAACGAGAACTACCTTCATTATTAACCTATTCGACTTTTAAACCACACGTCAAATAGTGATGTAAATTGAAAAAGAATTGCGAATTATCGATAAAAATCGAGCGGCCCTCATACACACACTCGATTACCGCTGATTAAGTAGTTTCCATTTCAATTGCAAGACGTTAGCTTACAATATTTATTGCACCTTTTCAATTCTTGAATTAGATAAAACACCGCCGTGCGTTTAGATTAATGAAGATTATTTTGCGAGGCTATTATACGCTTTGTGGGTTCGCGCTGCAATCTGTGTTTACATGATATTTTTACTTTATTTAATTTATTTCTAATAATCCAAAATTATGTAAGAGCGAAAATCATTTAGTACCCTAAATAAAATTTCAGAAAGAATTTTAGTAGTAAAGGTATGTTGGAGTGGTTTTAGCGGGTATCAAGGGTGGGTTGTTTTGTCGCCTTTTATGAAAGGCCGACCCCGGTCGCAGGGGATAGTATTTAACGCATGGACTCCGGATGGAAATTGAACCCGTAACCTCCGCAGGTGTTGGGTGCGTGAGGCACTGCGCCACGGAGGTCGGGAGACCAACGTGGAGAATTGCTACCCTTTTCTAGAATGCCATAATAGGCGAAACATGGACAATTTATTTTTCTAGCTCATAGATGACAAAGAAAAATTTCATGTTTGGACTAAATTTGCTTTTTGTGTGCCCACAAAAAAAACAGTACCTCAGAATACGAAGTGAATTCATCGCAAGTAACTCGTATTAAATAATTGTCAAAAGAGGACATAATTAATAAACAACAAACGATTACTTTAACAATTTTGAATTACGTATTTCTTGAAGGTTTAAACGTATGCAAAAATTGTATACATTTCGCCCCAGTCCGTAAAAGGGACCAGTTTTTGCATAGCCCCGGAGCTCCTTCCCGAGATTCCGAATGGTATAATGAAGCCATTACCCGAAGAACAAGCCCGGACGCAACTCTTACTAAAAAAAGCCCAAATCGCCTGAAGGAACTCTCGTGCGCCGACATGCTGTCTTGGCAACGTTGAAAAAGAATCAAAAAAGTACATTTAAGTTCGTTAGGACTCGTTTTGCGGTCTCGCTTTAAAATTCAAACGTTTTATTTTTAGAGCGGAGGGAGTTAACCGGCCCTTGTCAAAAGTCTGTTTTAACTAGCGGTTGTTCAATTCGAGTGTGATCCTAAGATGGAATTTTAATGATATTATAATCGAAGGCTTAAAATATTAATTAATAGCTCCTCAACGATAGTAAGAACTTCACTTCACGTGATCATTAGAACCCATGCGGCTTTGAGTAAATTAACTGATACACGATGACAACGCATTTTTACTATAAAAAATTCAATATATTTATAAATAAGATGAGGTTTATTGTTTTATTATTTACAGTTAAAATAAATTTATTTAATGATGTTTACTCGTAAGATGGCTGAATTGCCTTTGGGGTGTCGTTCTATTAGTTCACATGCAAAATAATGTTTTTCATTCAGGATTGAGGAATCAGAGGCAGTCACCCATTTAAAAGCAAATCGGTTTCACTCTTGAGCGGACCATGGGTACCATCTTTTTGCTAGCTAGGTGGAAATTTTTATCACGCCCGACTGCTTTTCGCCGTTTGGAGAAACGCGCATTAGTTGGTACTTCCATACAAACCACCCGCATGCCCTCACTCTTGGCAAGGAAATGCACGTTGCTAGTATACCCACTAAAACCAAGTGCCGAGACTACGGGATGTAGCGCGAGACTGACCGCGGCTCTGATAAATAATAAGTTAAGACTTCGTATGCTATGTATATTTCCATCAGTTCAAATTTCTCTCGTATCGAATGAAAGTTGTATTACAACCATGTATCCATTCCCAAATCCAGGGAATAACCTCGTTTCAAATAACATCACATTTAAAAAAGTTTAAAAAAATACAATCAAGACGATAAAAACACATTTTATATTTCGGCCCCGTCATCACAGAGCATCGCGTTGATCCCGACATGTTAATATAGATCATTAACCGTGATAAAGACATGCAGTGATTACCTTACAATGCGAGACAAAAAATACTTTAATCAATTCGAGGGGACCATGAGCGACAAACCTACGCCCACGGTACGGCAAGACGAAACAATAATAAGGTAATTTGTATAAGAAAAAAGGCACAACACTTAATTAAGTCGATTGTCTGATTCGGGTTTTGAGACTAGTGATGGATTCGGTGATACGAAAAATTGTTTTATAATATGTATTTTATACTACTATACCGGCACGCTATGATGGCCGTTTTGACGCTTGTCCACTCATGAAGTTTCGTATTAATTAGTAATTACATTTAAAGGAGCAAATTGCTGTTCTTTATTGTCAATAACTGCATGTCGCTATTGACAATAAAGAACAGCAATTTTCTCCTTGAAATGTAATTACTAATTAATACGAAACTTCATGGAGTGGACAAAAGTCAAAACAGCCATCATAGCATGCCAGTAGCATAATTAAATCCTTCACAAAAATACCAGCAGACAGGCTGATCCACTTAATAGCACTTACCGTCATCTAAGGATGTTTGGGACCTAACACGCTGCCGTACGCGTAAAGAAACTAAAACCTGGGTTATGATGGAACACAACACAAGGTTATTATGGCGGAATACTTAGAGAGCGGTTACCATCCAGTCTGGCTTAGAGCCAACGCCAGCGTTTGCAACGCCAGTGGCATCGCTAACAGGCTGCTGTCCCATAAGGATACAGTCACTATGCTGAAACACAACACAGTTATTATGGCGGCATACTTAAGACCAAAGGTGGTCGCTTGGGGCCCTACCACGTAGCTAGGGTGGGTTGTTTCGTCGCCTTTTACGACAAGCCAACCCCAGCCGCAGAGGTTAGTATTCTTTCTCCGCCCCTGAACGGATAAATATATGTTTGGTGTAAAAAATATCCATATAAAATATAATATATTTTAAACTGAACTGTCATTAATCTCATTACGGAGGCATTTAAAATGTCTTAATTGACCAAAACTAACATTCGATTCAAGTTCAACACTCCCCGTATCAAAATAACATTAAGATGTCGGTATACATCCAAAAGGCAAAAGCATTAAAGCACTCGCCCGTATCTCGGCACTCGGTACTAATAACTCAATCCTTGGTAAATTATATAGAACCGTGTCCGGAGACCACATCACTATCATTATACAACGTTCACGGCCTTACAGTGCCCGTTTTGTACCAGTAATCAGTATGAGTTGACACGAATATATTTTTTCATATATAAATAGGCAATGGTAAAATTGTTCAATACATTCGCCTATTTGACAGTTACCTATAAAATACATATGTTTATAATATTTGCTAGATAATAACAGCACTGTATTATTAATAAATAAATAAATTGGGACATTTCAAACACCGCATATATACATTTCTTTTATAAATAAATACATATTATATATAAACACCCAGACGCTGGACGGCAAACGAACCCGTCCCCTTCGCAAGCGTACTAACGTGCATGAACCGTTATTTCAGGAGGTTGTCAAAATCTTAAAAATTTCAAAATCTATTAATGTTACATATTTACACCAAATATGTGTGTTTTTTTTTTATTTTATTGCTGTAGGACAGCAAACGGGCTGACGGCTCGCTTAGAAATTAGCAGTTACCGTCGCCTATGGTTGTTTGCAACGCCAGTGGCATCGCGAACACGCTGCTGTCCCGTAAGGGTACAGGAACTTGGGTCACTAATGCCGGAACACAACACAAAGTTATTATGGCGGCATACTTAAGACCAAAGGTGGTCGCCATCCAGACGGGCTTGGGGCCCTTTCACCAAGCTAGGGTGGGTTGTTTTCTCGCCTTTTACGACAGGCCGTCCCCAGCCGCAGGGGTCAGTATTCTTTCTCCGCCCCTGCACGGATAAATTTGTGTGTTTACTTGTGAGAGATTTCGATGATGATATCGAGATGTCGATAGATGGTAGGACTGCAAGCCCATTTGGATGGCAACCATCTCTGGTCTAAATATGCCGCCATCTTCTTCTTCTTAGGGTGCTTCTCTAGTTAGTGAAGGTTGAAAGTCAGCTCTGTACACTTCTTTTTATTCTTTTCAAGGCGAAACAATTCGGCGTCATTTGCAATTCCTGTCCATTCCCGGATATTTCGCAACCAGGATTTCCGTCTGAGGCCTCGACGTCTTTTTCCGGCAACTTTTCCCATCATAATGAGCTACAATAGTTTGTAGCGGTCATGCCTAAACACGTGACCCAGGTACGCAACTTTGCACTGTTTGATGGTCTGCAAAAGCTCTCTCATTGGTGACTTTCTAAGTCCAAGATATTGCCATCATTCTTCTGTAGGCCCACATTTCAAATGCTTCTATACGTTTCCTAAGATCTTCTTTGACAGTCCAAGCCTCACATCCGTACAGTAAGATAAGCCAGATGTAGCACTGAAGAAGACGTACTCGGAGTGGAATTTTTAAGCTACGACTCTACAAAAGACCTTTCTTATTTTTCCAAAGGCACTGCGTGCCATGCTATGCCGCCATAATAACCTTGTATTGTGTTCCAACATAAAGGATCCAGGTTGTTCCAGTCCCCTACGCGAACGACAGCGTGTGTACTGGCGTCGCAAAAATAACGGTAACTGTTTTTTATTAAGTCATTCGTCAGCCTGTCTGCTGTTCCACAACAACATATAAAATATAATGCTTTATTCGTAGGAAGTGAAGATTAATTATGAATTAAAAAAAAATAGTGAGATATACAGATAAATCTACATAAACTAATTTAGAAACCGTGAAGTGGTATTTTTGTGTTGCTAAAAAAGTCAGTAGGTATTGGAAATAAAAATGGTAAAGTTAAAGTATATCTCTTATTTCAGAGTGCCTGTTGGTATATGCTTCCTCCAACTCCTTCCACTGCCGTCTATCCAGTGCTACCCTAGTCCATTGAGGTCCTAGATAGAGTAAATCTAATGTTGTCTTCCTAACGTCTTGCTTGGCGATCTCTTTTCCTTTTTCTCTCTATGGGGTACCAGTGAGTCTTCTTCTTTGATCTAATATCAGTATTCCAGATTTTGTCCTTTAATCAATCTGAGCATACTCCTTTCCCATTACTCTTTGACATTTAGCAAGCTTATCCCTATGCTGAGCTGTTAGTGACCAGGTCTTGCACCCACATGTTAATCATTAGAGAATGAAGGTGTTGAATGTCTTAATCTTAAAAAACGGAATATCAAAATACTAACAATAAATATTGGCAATACTGTATTTACAGATTTATAAATAAATTCATTTCTCAGAATAAAAGTTGGAGGGGAACTAATTTGGAAGTTGTTTTTATACAATTTAAGCGGAATTACACGGTTTTTAAAATCAACGCGTTTTAACAATATATTCTAAATTCATGATTGTGGCCTTAATTTATAGTATTGTAATAAAATAGTTTTCTTGCCATATATCAAAATTAGATAATCTCATTTCAGATTTAAATATTTACTCTTAAGCTATCTTTAAATACAGAATCCTGTTGGAGTAAAAAGAAATGGAGACCTACTGAATGCGCACACCTGAATGTACATTTCGCAGATGTACATTTTATATTAAAAGCACCTAAAGACATTTATTTACTTGACATTGGGTCGTTTGCCAGTCTACTTATAGCAGCAATTAAAAGTCTGCCAACATTCCGGAAAAAATATCCAAATGAAATCACGAAATTTTATGCGAAATCACATAAAACTTTAAATATTTCGTTTATAAAACGCATATTATTTTACAGGCTTATTTTACTTTATGTAAGTAAAGATTAAGTGCTTAAGAAATACGACTTTATATTGATGACTCGTAATTTAAACTCGATTTGAATGTTATAATTTACCCTGAATGAGATGTCGTTGCACTTATAATTTGAATTAAAATAAGCTCTGTCATACAGGAAGTTATATTATTAACGTCGACTAGTTTTAAGTTTTAAATAATTGCATTATTTTACGAGCTTTTCTTAGCAGTTTATGTTGGTTATATTCGAAGCTCGTACTTCGTACGGTATTGTATTGGCTAAGGTTGCCCATCGGCCCAGGCACTAGAGATAAGAGAATAAAGAAGTTTTTAAAGAGTAAGCGCGTAGGGTCGTAATCGGGCGGACTTGCAAAGAGTTTTTCTGCGACAAATGGGCTAAGTTTTGCCCATGCTGATGCTGGTGTTATCCATATTTTTTTCTGAACCACAATAAACTAAATAAAATAGACATGGTTACGTTTCTACAGGAGCGATTGTCCGTCTATTGCTTTTCCTTTCATTGTCAACATCATCATCAGCCTATTGAAGTCTTGCTGGATATAGGCCTCTCCCAAGACTTGCGACAGCGCTCTATCTTGGGCACGTTGCATCCAGCCCCCACCAGCCATTTTTCGCAAGTCATCGCTCCACCTCGCCGAGGGCGTCCTACGCTACGTTTGCCAAAACCCGGTCTCCACTCGTGAACTCATTTAAAAGTACAATGCCTTTCCCCTACAGCTTCTTGTTGCTTTTCATCTATAAACTAGCAAAAAATGTATGCATTTTACAATAATTCATAAAAAATTGTTTAATAATTATTTTAAATTTGTGTTTCTTCAATTAAAGTCAATTATGTCCATTGGCTAACACAACCATTTCTGTGTGAGTTCAAAAACTGTGGAAGAGAAAGTCCACGGGGATCCTTGCTTCAGATCCACACCATTATTTAGTTGAGTGCATTAACTGGCAGGTGAAGTTGTCTTGGTACCCTTTACATAATCAGCTCAAGTTAAACGCGATCTTTTAAGTTAGCATTAATTACAGTCGGCCTTTATAAAAGACGTAATTATATTAAATACATTATAATTATTTCATTTTCATTTGACGATATAAAATTAAAGCTATATTAATTTTATTTATTGCAACTATAAAATCTTGGCAAAATACTTATAATCAGAAAAACATCATAATATTCTATAATTGCTTTCAACCTGTTGAAATTAAATCGTAGAAAATACTAAAGGAGATGCATATAATTATGAGGAACGCAATTATCGCCTACATCGCAGTGGAGGGTGTATTTAAATATAACCTGTCTCGATAGACCTCCTCTGCGACTTTTCAATCAATTCAAGTAGCACACTACTTAGATCTCAACAGACACCTATCAATTTGCGCACACAAATCGTGCGTGCGTTTATTACAGATATTCGTCACGTTGTAATAACAATATACATACCAGTTCCTCGCTTACTTTTCGTTTTGTACGGAGCTCGTTGCACCACGCCCCAGCTATTATTGCTGGAGAGCTCCGGGCCGTGGATTATCGATAATTTTGATGCACAACACTGTTTTATGTTTGTCAAACTTTTTTTAGTGTGCATTATTTTCTAAATACATCCATATTAATATTATAAACGTGAAAGTAGTGTCTGTCTGGTACGTTTTCACGCCTAAACCACTGACCCAATTTTGATGAACTTCGGTATAGAGATAGATTGTATTGGAGAAGGACATTGGCTACTTTTTGTTCCAAAAATTAAACTGAAATAGGGGTGAACGTATGTCTGTTTTTTATTTTTTATTTATATGGCAAAACAATGTTTGCCGGGCCAGCTAGTATTTGATATAAATATGTATTGATTGTAAATGATTTTGGTGGGATTTTAAGACACGAATTTTTGACGTGTATGCAAATTTGTAAAGACGGGTCAAAAGTGTATATAAAAAGATCAAACAGATTAACACAGGAACTTAGTAACTAACAAAAACCCACGTAATAGACCGGGACTGTACGAGATTTTATCATAGTTTTTATATAAAACTGATTGATATATAATCATATAAAAGCAACTTTTTTAAGTTTATTTGTATAAATGCACCATTTTTTATTCAATAAATGATATGTCTAATATGAGAATATCAAAGCATTATTAGGAGCTTGGCTGCGCGCGCGCAACGCAAACACTCAAATATTGACTGTGTGCGAGTTTGCTGTGACGCGTCACTGCAGCTTACTGCTTCAGTCAATATTGACCTGCCCAAGCGCAATAGGTTTAGGGTTGACACCGAAAAGTTACAATACATATTATAAAATAAATTTACATCTAAACTTCCTGTATCAATAATATGGGTGTAAGAAGACAAGTTATTATACTTTTTCAACTTGCATGTGCTTCACATGTAGTGCAGAATGTTGCCACAACACAAAAGACTTGTTTTGTTACATCAGACATGCGGACGACCCACTTAATAATAAGTAGTTACCGTCGGCTATAGATGTTTAGGACGCTAGCAGTCTGTTCGCGGACCCCTAGGGGTCCGCGAACAGACTGCTGTCCCATAGGGGTACTGGAACCTGGGTCACTAATGCCGCAATACAACACAAGGTTATTATGGCGGCATACTTATAGACCACGGGTGGTTGTCATCCAGAGGGACTTAGGGCCCTACCACGTAGCTAGATTTGTTTTGTCGCCTTTTACGATAGGCTGACCCTGGCCGCAGGATTCAGTATACATAATTCGCCCCTGCACAGAGAAAGCTTATGCCTTTCTTCTTTTTAGGCACAAGAAAATAGACATATGAATGTGACAAAATTAATTATTATAGTTTTTTTTTCTGTGATCGAGCTGCAAGGAGAAACTTTTCTCTTCTTGAATTTGCTTAATCAAATCCTACTCCAAACCTTTCCTTCCAATATCAGATTACATTAATTTAAAATAATATTATCAGTGCAGGGGCGGAGAAAGAATACTGACATCTGCGGATGCGGTCGGCCTGTCGTAAAAGGCGACAAAATAACCCACCCTAGCTACGTGGTAGGGCCCGAAGCCCGTCTGGATGGCGACCACCTTTGGTTTTAAGTATGCCGCCTTAATAACTTGTGTGTGTTATGTTCCGGCATTAGTGACCCAATTTCCTGTACCCTTATGGGAAAGCAGCGTGTTCGCGATGCCACTGGCGTTGCGAATACCCATAGGCAACGGTAACTGCTTAATTCTAAGTGGACCGTCAGTCTGTCCGCTGTCCTAAAGCAATAAAAAAAGGAATAGACATGACTGATGGTAATTTAATTCATCACAACCCAATTCTTGGCAATCGTTATCTTACAGTAGCATATGATCTTTAAAAGTATTCTTAAATATAACTAGAAATGGAGTAGAAAAGGTCAGAAAGAGTACCCGTGGTTCTGATTCTAACTACAAGTTCAAAATGTAACTGAGATGTTATTGAAAAAAGTAAATTAACTCCAGTTGTTTGTCGAGATTTAGATCATTTTAATGACACGCTAAATCATGTTAAAAATATTCTTTGGAAGTTCTGGTTTGAATCGTATATCTAAATATGATATTTGATTAAACACTAACAGTTTTTTTTTTATTTATTAGTCATATAAATATGAAAACATGTATTCGGTTATTTAAAAGTAAACTGTTTATTTTCCGAATGAAATAATATAATATAAATACGTACAGCCCTAGAAGAGCTCGGATGAGTAGGGACATTTATAGAGCAAACTATCAAGAGTGTTCATATCGTAAATTTATGTTACATCGCTACTTCGCTACAAGCTTTACGACTTTCCATACGTACAACACCATCGTTGGATGTACCCATAACAAAGGCCTTTAACTCGTGGGATCTCATTTTCCATTTTCATATTGACATTAATTTCGTCTACTGTTTATGTAGGTGTAGACATTGAACTTTGAAATTTTTGTTTACTATTCTATGTTAAGGATATTTAGTATAATTAATTAATAATGATCTATCAGTACTCCAAAATCATAGGATTGAATTTTAGAAATTGGATGACTGAGAGCAAGTCACTTCTGATGATACAAGTCTTTGAACTAATTTGGAGGATAAACAGGATTACTTGACTTAATAAATTACTGTATTAGATTTGTGTCATAATACGAATCATACCTTCTAAATAACTAATGCTTGTAAATTTTACACCAAAAATATGTTCTCTGCTCTTAATTCTAAAATCTTTTCCCCAATTTTTAACCAGTGATCAACTTAACGTCAGCATTACCACCACGATAATTATGCTGTATAGTCGAAATCATATTCTCAATAACACCAATATCTTTACCAATAGCAATTTGAATAATATAATAATTATAATTATTGTTATTTTTGAAAAATGAAAGAAGAATAAAAAAATACAGTTTCTGTTTCAGTTCTGACAAGTGGTGTATTTTCTAAAAGAACATTACCATAATAATCGCCATTACGAGAACTCACATAGAAATTTGTTTCAACTCCACTATTGACGGTTGGACTGCTTAAAACTAATATTTACAAGGCAACAGAATCCAAAATATCAATAAGCTACTGTACGCCTCCCGGCATTGCTCAGTCAATATTGGATATACTTAAAACATTTTCCGAGAAACTGTTTTAGTGTTACACAGAGATATTATGGGTAAAGTCTATTTAGTAGCGGAGTTATTGACTTTGAAACAGCCAATACGGAACGAGCCCTTCATGTTAAATATGTAGATGGTCAGGACGGTCAAGTTAAGATGGAAATGTGGTAGACCTATTCTAATTGACGAGTAGGTGTGCGCTCGAATGGCTATCTCTATTTACGCTCAGGAAGTCGTATGTGAACGTTTGAAGGAGTGGACGAGTTCCTAAAATCGATATCAATATAATACATTTATTGGTCAAATATAGCTCTCATGGGTATAAACTGTTCTACGATTTTCCGTATGGAGGTGTTCCTGGTTTAGAAAAGAATAGAGTCGCTCCATCCCATACCTAGTGTTGTAAGAGACGACAAACAAAAAACTAAGACACAAATGAAAGTAGATATTCAGCATTTACTTCCTAATATGGAGGACATACGATAGACAAAACAGTAAAAAAATGATACTGCAATATTTATTGTAATTTCATTGTTTCTCTGCGTACAGGAACTCTCATATAAGAATACTTTGTATTTCTTCGTACAAAAAGCCACGGAAGAATCATGTTAAAAAAACGCAGAAGCACAGCTTTTTTATTGCTGAGGAACAACAGACATGCTAACGGCTCATTTAATATTATGGGTGTTTGCAATGCTAGAGGCAACGTGAACACGCTGCTGTCTCATAAGGGTACAAGAACTTGGGTCAGTAATGGCGGAACACAACACAAGGATAACCTTGTGTGGCATGTTAATGGTGGCATGCTTATAGACCAAGGGTGGTTGCCATCCAGACGGGTTTGGAGCCCTACCACGTAGCTATAGTTGTTTTGTCGCCTTTCACGACAGGCCGACCCCGGCCACAGGGGTCTTCTTACTCTGTCTCTGCACGGAGAAAAACTTTAGAATGCATCAAGATAAAAAAAATTGGAAGAAGTTCCTGTACCCAAACGTCTTTCATCTTTACGCCACGGCATCATCTAACCGACCCTTGTCACAATGACGGAGAAAGGTATTCAATGATCAATACAACTACTTGAACGAAGAACGAACGAAAACGCCGCGTGTCTTCAAAAAAAAGGACAAAGAGACCCATGACAATTTTTAAGTACCTTTCAATAGAAAATTCCAACCAATCCTCACTTTTGTTGTTTATTGTTTAGCTTGTCATATCTTTTCACATTACGGCCATTTTATTTTATTCAAACTCGGCGTTACATATATTAAAGGCCGCCACTTGTTCATATAATCCCTTATTTAAGTTTAATATGTTTAATCTTACTTTCGGCAATTGTGTCACTTTGGTTGAGCGGTAAATACTTTACTCACAAATCCAGACTTAAGCATTTTTATATTTCAGAGTAGCTGAAGTGTAAAACAATTTTAATGTAAAATAATATCGTAAATAATTTTCTGAAAGTACTCGTCTGTAGTAGTATTTGTAGAGGTAATGAAAAAACAGCTTCTGTGAATTACATTACAATAATATTTTTATCATTTTGCGATATATTTTACTTGTTTAAATATAACACATATTATTTTTCTTTTTTGACATTCGGATTTTGTTTACTCAAGAAGAAACCAATAAAAGTGTCGCTTGAGGATATATCAGATGATTAACAACGATATTTCTTGTCCTAATTTCAATGTGATATACATATACATAAAAATAATTTAAATAAAAAGGATGACAGATTTTTCCCCAAAACGGGGTTAACGTTAGGCAGGCGGCCAGTTGTAAAAACTAAGCCACAGCTATTACAACATGTAACATGTTGTGCCGACTCCATATAATGTGGGATAAGGTCAGGAAAGGAAGAAGATATTATTTTTCTTCTCAAATTCGTTTAAGTATTTCTAAACGCCTATTAACTGTATCTTTCACTTCGCTAATTTCACATGACGTAAGTAGAGCCTTTGATTGTTATTTAAAACATTAATTTATCATAGATGTTATAAGTAAAACGCAATATTAAACTTATTAGTAAATGATTTCTAAACGATTTTCATAAAATCCGAGATCGCTGACAACCAAAATCAAACCAACATATCAAAATTAACATCATTGTTATCGTATCTAAATTGACGTCTATAGAACCATATCGTGATTTAGAGAAAACAGTGCTTAATTTCACAAAATACGCCCACTTTCATGGAACAAAATATCTCAATTATATCGCCACGGCTTGTTAATTTGAACAAATTGACTTTATTAAGATCTCAACTGCAGATTGCGTTAAATTTTCTACGACTTTTTTTTACATTTTAATAAATGAAAGCTTGAGTACATTTAATGCACGTTTGTTAACAGTTGTATAGCTTTGAATTTAAAGTTTATATAGTAGTATTATATTATTATACCAGCCGTTCCCGCCTGCTTCGCTGGTCGAATAACAGAAAAAAAATTCGTGAGAACCTATTTTTTTTCTAACCCATAATTTTTTTCTAAAATAAAAGTAGCCTAAGTTACTCTTTCTTACGTCAGCTATCTGCCAGTGAAATTCCCGTCAAAATCGGTACGGCCATTTCAGAGATTAGCCGAAACAAACAGACAGACAGACAAAAATTGTAAAAAATGTTGTTTTGGTATATATAGTATGTACAATGTACACATACATCCAAATGCACTTAATAAAATGCGGTTATTTTAATATTACAAACAGACACCCCAATTTTTTTATTTGTATAGATTATATTAAGTTTTAATATTAGGTCACTCGTCGAATCCAACTCGGATGGGCAGCGTTCGGGAAGCTCCGTAAAATCTTTTCGTCCCAAATACCGCAGTGTCTCAAGACGAAGGTTTTTAACCAATGTGTGTTGCCAGTGATGACATACAGAACGCAGACGTGGCCGCTAACTATGGGCCTTATGAGAAAGCTCATGGTCGCTCAGAGGTCAATGGACAGGGCTATGCTCGGAGTTTCCCTGCGAGATCGAATCAGAAATGAGGAGATTTGCAGGAGAACCAAAGTAACCGACATAGCCCGGATGATTGCAAAACTGAAGTGGCAGTGGGCTGGGCACATAGCTCGAAGGACTGATGGCCGTTGGGGCAGAAAAGTCCTCGAATGGCGACCGCGTACCGGAAGACGCAATGTTGGTAGGCCCCCCACAAGATGGACCAATGATCTGGTCAAGATCGCCGGGTTGGATGAGGGCAGCGCAGGACCGATCATCGTGGAAATCTTTGGGGGAGGCCTTTGTCCAGCAGTGGGCGTCTTCCGGCTGAAATGATGATGATGATATTAATATTAGGTAAGGTGCATACATAATATGGTAAATGATATCACTATTTAAATTGCCAAAACATGTAATATCTGAAAATGTTGCGAGAAATGTGTGAATCAAAATTTATTTATGACATTTTGTTAATATTCTAACAAAGTTAAAAGTTGTGATTCTCTTTGAAGTTGACTGCCAACTTTCAGTTCCTAAACGAAAAGCAAACGAAGTCTACTATCTAAGGGATTTATCAAAAGGGATCATTTGTAGTGCTTTATTAGGTAACCTGGTTCTTATATCATACGGAAAATTTTATTATAACAATTATTCTTAAATCTACTCGTTCTAGACGACTAAAGAAAATAAAAATGTTTCTCGAAGTCAGATCTCACCAGTGTCCATGTATACAACTTTATCAGAGGCAATTTCAATAAAATTACGTCACAATAGAGTGTTGTCCAAAACATTAACGTGTCCAGAGCGGGGAATCGAACCATGTTCGCCCACTCGCATTCCGGTCGAGAACTGGTTTGGTATTAGGAATAAACTGCTTATTAGCGCGTCTTAGGGAGTACTTTATTGTATATTTGAAAATACTAGAATTGTGTACATTGTTTAACGTTTTACAAGACATTAGTTTTTATTCTTAGAGAATTAAATAATAATATACTACAAATTGGATGTACTCGTATATATGTATATAATCGTAACATACATAAAGTATGAATTTAGAATATATTATTTTTGGGAGTCGGCTGAAAAGGGCTACAATAACAGAATCTTTAATTATTTCAGTATTATGTATAGTGATGATTATTGTACTGTAAATAGTGGCATGTAATATTTGAAGACCATTCATTTAATCCTAATAATTATTAAATTATTGTAATTGTTTCGTGGAGTTTTATGATTCAACGCCGAAGTCATTCAATGGATTTTCAAGTTGTTCATATAATCAGAGATAGGTATATAAAATTGTTTAAAGTACATTTAATTAGAGCGAATCTGTATTAAAACTGGCTTTACAGGCTTCGCACACACTCAGCGCATTTCTCTCTTTTTTTTATTTTCTCCCTCTCTTTCTCTCTGGGAATACAAACGTCAATTAAATATAATAATAACTTTATTTTAAGGTGGCCGGCCGTTTACATGAATATCCAAGTCATACAATAAAAAATAAACGATCCAAGTTCTCTATTACATAAAAGCTAGTACATAAAACACAAACACATTACTGTAACTCGTAGGTGATAATGACAGTTTGCCCTGTCAGTTAACAGGACAGTGCCAGCTACTGCGCGCGCGCATCTCTACAAGGTAGGGTGACCATGATACTAAATCGACTATACGCCCTGCTTTCCTGATATACACATCAAAAAAGTCTAAGCAACATGCATGATATTACAAATTTACCATTTATACTAATTAATTTCTAAGTCTTTACTCACTCAAAGTGTGTAGGTATGTAAACTTTTTTGATATTGACTACTGGCTGGTTGTAAAAAAAATTTCGATTATGTTTTGTTTTTTTTTTTTCATAAAATTAAATGAAAGGGAATTTGTTTCAATTTAAGTGCGTTTTTATTGCTACGTTTAGTCTTGATTTTATAATTTTACTAATCATTTAAATAAAGTTAGCGACAAAATTGAATTGTTAGATATTCTTTACGTCATGGAGCGACGTCATTTGACGGCAAATGAAATGCAAAGAGCTGTAGGGATGTTGCAAGCGGGAAGTAATAATCAATCTCAGGTATCTCGGCATTTTGGCATTCATAAAAGTGTTATTTGTCGTCTTTGGCAGCGCTACAATAATACAAAGGAACCCACTGAAAAGCATCCAGCCCGTAAAAGGAGTACAACCACTCGGCAAGACCGGTACATACAACTGATTGCAAAACGCCAGCCGATGTTAACCGCTCGAGAGATAAGTTTGAGGCTACAAAATTCAAGTGGTGTTGATGTAAGTCCCCAAACTGTGTGAAATCGACTGCATGAGTACGGCCTACGAGCTCGACGCCCAATTAGGTGTCCACCGATACGTCACGGGAATCGCGCTTGTCGAAATGAATGGTGTAGAGAACGCAGAATATGAACCCAGGAACAATGGGATAAAATTATGTTTTCCGATGGGTCGCGATTCGGGTTTAGGCCTGATACAAGAAGGGTGCGAGACTACCGTCGGCCCGGAAATACTGAAAGGCTCAGGAAGTTCATCCATACAGCGACTCATCCACCATCCTAAAATTTAAATTAGTACATGTTGCTTAGACTTTTTTGATGTGTGTATATTATTTACTAATTGAAATTATAGGCTTATGGGCTTAGTGTTAAATTATCCTAGATAAGATTACAGGTACACTATAGAAAGACTTTTCCTATCTTCAAGGAAAATTTGTCGAGCCTCCTCTATTATTTAATTGAATACACCAGTTGGTATATTCTATTATACAGAAGGTTTTATTATTACGGATTTATTAATCTCATCTACTAGAAAGTAGGTGATATTAATAAATCCGGTGAAGGATCACCGAATCCCTACCAGGCGGTAGGGTTCAATACAAAGAATAAAGAAGTGCTAATTCATTATTAACCAAAATATACTATGATTAGGAAGATCCTATACCTGTTTTAATCACAAACCAACATATAACCGACCGGCTCGATATCGATTTATCCACAACTAAAGTTAACAGATTCAAAGTAATGATGGGTAAATACTTTTTCGACACTGTTGAAGATTGTATGTAACTTGTTATTATTATTTTTTCTTTTTACTGTGTTTATGAGTAGTGGTAAATAACTAACGGTTAAGACTTGTAATCAGCAATAGTTTTTAAGAATGTTAGATTATGTATACATATTGTAATTTTTATTAGCCTAAAGTCTTACTAAAAATAAAAAAATAAAATAATATTTAAAGTTAGTTAGTTAGTAAAGACCGTTTAATTAAAGAAATTAAACGGTCCATAATAATAAAACTTTGTGTGCAGATGAAAGTCGCTTCCATTCCTCGAATCATTGTCACCGTACACTCAGCCAGAATATTGTTTCAGTTTTGTTTGGACACTGTTATTATTTATTTATTATCTCGACGTTGATTTAGGCAGCGTGAGTGCTGGATTAAGGAACATGGCTAGGTAAAGAAAACCTTTTTATCGACCAACTGTAATATAAAAAAGGGATGCTGAGAAACAGAAAGCTGCTTGGAGAAATCAGAATGTTTCATTATTTATTTTTTTATTTCTCCAAAACAACATTATATACATACAACATATTCTAGAATGAAGTAAAGAGTATAGTTATAAATACAGATTAAGGATATAAATATGTATGTATGTACAACATCATCACCTAAGCTAGGCCGAGCCTGTATAGTAGGTAGGAGTACCTTACTTATGTGATGATGCGATGAGTTATGTAGTTGGATTCGAAGCTATGAAAGAGAGAATACGCAAAGAGATGTATAAAATAAACTTATTAAATATTAGATAAACTTCATAACGCAAAAATATAACTGTATTTGTTTCCTGTTCAAATATATTAAGTGAATGTTGTTATAAACAAATAATACTATATGCCCTTCCGAAATGTGTCGGGCTTAGTAAAAAAAAGTTTAATTAAACATCACTATAATCGTGAGCAGTAATTATCCTCCCTAACACGAAAAGAAGCGCACCAATTAAGTGCCTCATCTCAGATTTCCATACACATGAAGCAATGTGTATGTTTGCCCCGGGATTCGTCTGTCACTCAAATCGAGCTAGTACGAGCATCCTGTCTGTCTGTCCGTCTGAATATGATAACGTAATATTATACACACAACGATTGTTTAATGCCAGCCTTAACGATTTCCTGTGCCTTAGTATGGAGATAAAGATAATCTTATGTCAAATTTGTTTATCCACTAAGTTTCTGAAAAGGGTACCTTTTTTAGAGGGAATTATGGAGTTCAACCAGTATTCATAAAGAAAGAAGACGTTTCATTAAATATTACTTCATAACCATCTTAGCGTTTAAGTTCCATTTAAGCTTAAGTTTCAGAGTTAGTTACTTCGTCAGATCTACAACAATTTGAAACTAACTGTAATTAAAATATCTATAAAGTATGTATAAATCAAATAGACTTGCCTTAATGTCTCTTACAAATATCAGTAATAAATATATTAACTCAGTGTAAAAATCTTCCAAAAATTTGATGAAGAAGACATTCATGGAGAAACTGAAATAAAACGATAAATTTTTAGTATCCCACAATAAATAACATTTTTAGGTAAAATAAATCCCATGATAAGGAGATAACATATAAATATATGAAACTAAATACTAGCTTAATAACAAAGAAATTTAACAAATTATGACCATACGTTCTTTATAAACAAGCTATGTTTTCCAAGAAATGGGTAATCGATAGTTCTAGTTGAAAAAGTAACAGCCACCAAATCAGAATATACAAGCTTTAGATGTTATATTTTATATAACGAGACATAAAGAAGTAAATGAGGGTAAATATAAAAATAGTTTCGGTAATTGAGAAAATATTTAACAACAGACTAAGTTAAATGTGAAGGGAAGTCCATATGATAAAGAATCGGAATGAAAATGGACGGATATAGAAGAAGGAGTAAAGAATAGTGAATGCTGAAATAACTACAATAGAGGAAAATGAAAGGAGAAAACTGTTGTGCCGAAGGGCAAAAAGAAATAGAAAATAAAGAACTCTGTTCCGAATAATGACGCATTAAAATAAAAGTACAAATTCTCGGTAACTCCACAAAAGAGCCTAATTTATGTCACACAGAAAGTATCAATTTATTGGATTAGTCACGTTTTGCGTCACAATCATAAATTACGCCTAGTTTGACATCCAAACGCACCTTGCTATAGCCATTATATCAAATGGTCACCATAAAACCTTCGCAGAATACCCCCCCATGTTCTAAAAGTGTCGAAAATAATTAAACTTTACGACAAAGGTTTGTTTTGTGTTCACAGAACTATTTTCACAGATATATTGAACAAAAAAGTGCATTTTGATGTCTAAATAGACACATCAGGTAGGTGGGTAAGGTAACCGGCCCTGTTCGCGGCACCGGTGAAAGAATTGTCATTAATTTTAACGGTCCGGGTGTCCGACCAACGATTTGTTCAAATTTGGAATGAATATTTTTTCCTCTGATCGATATTTCTTGATTATTAAGAACTTTCGATCAAGATATTTTCGATTGGGCTTTTTAATGTCAGATTGTTGATTGGTTATTTGTGGGTGTTTGTTCAAAACTATAATCGATTATTGTTTTTAAGATTTCTATCTTCTCTACCTTGTTATGCTCATTAAAGGGTTTGACAATAATATTAATATCCGAGCAGGGGCGGAGAAGAATACTAAGCCCTGCGACCGGGGTCGGCCTGTCGTAAAAAGCGACAAAACAACCCACCTTAGCTGCGTGGTAGGGCTTCAAGCCCGTCTGGTGGCGACCTAATTTAGTCTTAAGTATGCCGCCATAATAATCGTGTGTTGTGTTTCGGCATTAGTGACCCAAGTTCCCTTATGGGTCATCAACGTGTTCGCGATGCCACTGGCGTTGCAGACTCATAGGCGACGGTAACTGCGAAATTCTAAGCGGGCCGTCAGCCTGTTTGCTGTCCTATAGCAATAAAAAAAGATAAATAATAAGTTATGATCGCGTTCCTAAAAAATTTTGAAAAAAAATAATTCACAAACGGTTAAAAAATTATATAAGTTTTTACACTGTATTGTTTTTTTTTTTAATTTTAGACAGAGTTATTTCATTTTTAATAATTTTACAATTGATACATTTTGGTAAATAAAAAGTTTATTTTGGTAAATAAAAAATATTACAATAACTTGAATTTTTAGATACACAAAATTTGTTTTTATGTGAAATAGTTTCAGCCATTTGAAGACGAAAATTGTAATAAATCTAATCATGACATTGCAATTTATGCTACAGTGAAGGCTAGATTTATATTAAAACTGTTCTCGAAATAACTTATTATAGTTATCCTAAGTTGTTTAAGACAAATCCTTGAAAACCAGACAGATCGCAGCAAAACCAGGACCCATTCCAGATATGTTAAAGCTAAAAAGTCCAAACTTTATAACCTCCGAATATTTTAGAGGCAACAATAGGATCTCCATTTTACCTGACTGTCGGGGCATTGTTCAGCGAGCATTCGGATGTTTTTTTTCCCCGAATCCCTTGTTAGCAACTCTTCGAATAGACCGTTGTGAGGACAATAGGTTACATATTCATAAGTCGGGTAGGCGGAGATACAGGTGTTTCGTTAAGCACCGTCCTGTAAGATTCCTATCGGCTGAATATATCTAATATCTCCGTAAATGATAACTTTATTGATTTATTAGATGGAAGCGAAAGGATTTATGGCATAATCGCTGTAGTTAGTATAAAGATGCCCGCGAGGGCTAATAATGTTGCAGGTACACGGGGTTGTAATCCTCGCACGATTTGATAGAAATCGATACGTTTTCAAAATATGATTTAGGCATGATAGTGATAGCTATTTTATAGAATTAAGTTTTTTTTTTTTAAATATATTGGAACATTTCACACAACGCCATCTAGTTCCAAATTAAGCTGCATAGCACTTGTATTATGGATACTAGATAACTCATATATTACATATATAACTTTTCTCTTGTAATAAATAAATATTATCTAATATATAAAATTCTCGTGTCACAGTTTTCGTTGCCATACTCCTCCGAAACGGCTTGACCGATTTTGATGAAATTTTTTGTGCTTATCCGGTATCTATGAGAATCGGCCAACATCTATTTTTCATCCCCCTAAATGTTAGGGGTAGTCCACCCCTAAATTTTTTTTTTAATTTTTTAACCTTTTATTATTTATATGGCAGAACAACGTTTGCCGGGTCAGCTAGTATATGTATATATAAACATCCAGCGTACCGACTTGCGTTATCCGTTACAGCAGGAGGTCATCTTAAGTAATTTAAACGGCTTTATTGATATTGATTTTTTAATGTCGTTCTCGCTCAAAATATAAAATTAAGTATAAAATGATTAATTATATGGAGTCGCCACAGCATGTTATCTCTTTTCACTTTCCTCTGTTAGCCATCATTTCAACAGACACATCCTTTTCGCCATAATATATTTTACGCAATCCATCCATCTTATCTTTGGTTAATTACTACCTCTCCTCTTGTATCTACGCTCATTTCTATAATTTTTCTTACTATACGGCATTCTTTCCTTCGCATTATATGGCCATACCACGCTAGTCTGGTACTTTTAGCGTTTCAATAACTGGCGCTACTTTCGCACTTCCTCTAATATACTTATTTATAAATAAAAATTCGTTTAATAATTTACCGATTAATAAATGAAGAACATTTATGAACAGTTTAGTAGTTGAAAATTTACGAATATCAAAACAGTAACCATTTTTAAATTTACGATTCTCGTAACAATAATAACTTTAACGAATGAATATTTTACTAGCCAAGATAAAGCTGTAGAATAGGACTATCCGTATAGTTTCTATATGCTATTTCATTTTAACAAAAAATAAAATGTAAACAAATCGTAAAAGGGTTTTTTGGATGTCGATTATATAATAATCAACATGATATAAAAATTATCATAACAACTTTTAATGATTTATTAGAAATATCTCCTATATTCTTATTTTTTTATATTACTATTCCTTACTTTTAGAAAAAAAAAACAAAATAATTTTATTTTAACAATTATTATGAATGATAAATATTAATTCAAATAAAATTTACATATTTAAAACATTAATTGTAATAACTAACTTACATAATAAAGAACCTAAAAAGACAATGTTTCCAAATCTCTTACTGGTTGTATATGCGTACTATTATAAGTGTACTGTTCAACGTACTATTGTCAATTGAAAGGAGTGTTTTATTATTACGGTCGGATTATACCCGCCATGTTGTTTTATTCTAACTTTGTTTGAGAAGCATTGGTTTGTTTGTTTACATTTTATTTTTTGGTAAAGTGAATAGCATATTGGGCACCGAAGAAGCACTCCCTTCGCATAAGGGCTCGATTTAGTATAGGTAATATAAAATTAGCTAAATCTGCTTCAAAAATGTGGACATTAATATCCTTACAAAATTTAACACATTACCCTCTATCACGTGATGGTATTAAACACTAAATTTAACTCTATACTCGTAGAATGAAATTACACACAGTTCGAAAGCGGTCAATCCGAGCGTTTTTTGCCGGTCACTCCACGGCTTTGGCCATCAAAATAGTGTTACGAGTATAACAAATAACTTTTTTAGAGTATAAACCAACTGAGTCCAATTAGTTCTACCCGAGATGGCTCTTTCGTCTATCTATTTTTTGTACGTTTTTTTTTATTTAGATACCTCCGATTCGTCTCGCTCCTGTGTAGTTATTACGTCGCTGACTGTACAAATATTTTGTGGCCGTATTTTCTGGTCGTGTCACGGTCTCAAATGTATTTTCTATACAATTGTACTCGGAGTAAACGTATCGATTATCCTTTTGTGTTAAATTATTATGAACTATTACTATAACTGTGTTTCTTACTTAATCGATAACTTTTTTCATATCTAATGAAACGGCGTTTGCATAAGTTTTTTACTCATTTTAAATACAGGCCAGTTCCTAGTTTGAGTCAAGGATTAGTCACACTTTTGAACTCAATTATAGCCAGAAGTATATTTGTAGTTATATTAGTTATTTAAATTTTTTGTTAAGGCTAATAAAGAGATATGTTTTATCATATATCATATCTATCATAATTGTCAATCGTAACCGATTTAATACCATAAATATTTATTATGATTGATGTCATCCCACAAAAGAAATTTTTGAATAGTAAGATAAATATGAAGTAAAAATTGAACTGGCTAGTAAGCGGTAGCCATTCACTGCAGCCTGGGTCACGAAATACCATGGTCAATAGGACAAGTTATTTGTCTACCATACAAAACACTAGGAGAAGAGCGAGGTTTTTATTGATCAGGCCCGAAGTGACCTAAGTAAACCATAGCCCTCGACTCACCCGTGGTTAGGAGAACTCTCAAAAAGAGTTTACCCCGAAATAAGTTACACCACTCATTATCTAAACATTTGACGGCTATGCAGCGCTTTCAAATTTCAAGTTCAAACAAGCTAAGCGGCGCTATGGCGCTCTCATTTCAATAAGAGTCTGTATAGAGATACAGAAAAGTTATCGATTAAGTAAGAAACACAGAGGTGCGTGAGCAAAAAGTTTGTCGCTCTTGCGTTTTGGTGACGGAAGTTTTAGTCTTTTAAAGCATAAATAGCGTTTTTAATTAGTTTTCATTCAAAAAAAAAATTATTTGAATTTTTTTACACATTGAAAATACCTAATCATGTTGAGTGATGACAATATTTGAATGGACTTGTTACTGTCTGGACGCAATTTACGGCAGTGTGTGTGCAGTCTACAGTAATAGGAAGACCGAAATAAAGCGTTTTTTTTTTTCATTTAACACTGATATCTTTATTAATAGCCTTAAATTGTTGTTTTCATTAATTCTCTATCTGTAAAATGTTAAAAGAAATATGTAAATCGATGCAATATTGCAAAAGTTATAAAACATTCAGTAAAAACACATTTTTTTATTTTGAAATATCCAAGTTATCTATAGCACTTTTGGAATACATGTATGAGGATTTTGATGGATAGATGGTTAAAAGCAGGCATCACCCAAAAGTATCCTACGCAAATTGACAGAAAGATAAAACAAAGATACGAGTAGTTTTATTTACTTAACACAATTATTTTAAATTAACATATATTTGTATATTGTCAGTTCAATGTTAAAAATAGTTCAAATAACTATTATGAGAATATCAATATTCATATATTTATTTACTTAACACATGCATGCTATAAAACTAATTAAGCTTTACCTAATGAATAAAAAATAGTGGCAATATATATGAATCGTGTATACAAACATGTTTTAAATGAAATTTCTCACTAGAACGTTAATTAAATAAGAAAAATGGTATTTCTGATATTTACGATCATAAAACTCATAAGTTTCAGAATCTCTAAAGTAAGGGTGTATGTAGAGAGAGGAAGTATTCTTCCGTTAAATTTTCATATTCTTCAAAAGGTGGCTTTAAACAATCTTGATCGATCGGCTTATTTTGAGCCTTTGAGCCAAACTAAGCAAATTATGCCTGTACGTAGGTAATTATATAACCGGAAATCACTACGGCCGAACTCCCAGAACTCCCGGATCACAAAATTACCAGAAGGATCGTTCCTGATGTCACCAAGTTAGGAATGCAAGGGATTCCCGAGTTTTTAAATGGAATGAAGGCTGAAATTTAAAAGATAGAAGAAATAACCATTTAAGAAGATAATTAAAATATAAACAGCCTTACTCTACTAGACCTTCAGGATCTTCTAGCAGTTAAACTGAACAATTGAAACACCAAAACCTTAGAGAAGCTTCTTGAGCCATTACCGTTTTAAGAATCGAACTCGAAACTAAGCCTTCTATAGCCTAATGAGATAAAACCCAAACATCGAGCCCTAATCGGCTCGTGTAGTAATTGATGGACCAGCAGCATCCGTTGAGTGGATAATTGATGAGTCCGGTAAAGTTACACGCTGGGTTGGGACCGAATATATTATGCGGTCATCGTCAAGTTATCTCTATAAAATGTAAATCGACCTTTGTAAGAATCGGTGGTATATTCGTCGAAAGAACTTTTCGGTTCCAAGCACCCTACGGAGCTCATGGGAAATTTAAATAAATTATATTATTGATATAATTAATATCAAGTACCCTCGAACTACTAATAATTTCCACCCTTTCGTGATAAGGTAAGGTGGGCTCATCATGGTTATACATATATGTTGCATTTTATTTAAAAGTATTAATTAATGGATGACAATTTATTGCATGAAACATGGTAAGCTATACAGATGATATTACAATAAATTCAATATCACATATTTCGCAAACATATGACATACAATTTTATAATCCTATTAATTAATACGTCTTAAGCAGGAAACGAGTTAGCTCATAACACATTAACTCATTTTTATAGATTAGCGTTGTGGTGAAGAAAACTTGAAAAACCATTACCACGCCTATTTCCGAAATCCCAAGGGGCGATCGGACGTGGTTATGTCAGCATCACAAACCCTACCGGTATAGGGTGCCGACGATGTGACGGCCCCGTTGGCCGCAACGGCTTACCGACTAAAACCCCGGTCCCACCTAAAGCAAGAAGACATCGCAAGATCGACTTTTGGTCATTAAACTTAGGTTAAGGCACTTTAGAAGGAGGTCTATGACTTTACATAACTTTTCACGAGTTTGATACCATAATTCTAGTGTATGCTTGCAAATAATTTTAATCAGCTGTGTGGTATTCTAGAAGCAAATAGCAAAACAATGATCCAACTGTACGCATGAACGTCATTGAATTGTTCAAACATCTTCGAAAAGAAATAAGATGTCAGGAAATACCCAATCTCTACAATTGTGAATTTAAAAAAAAATAATGAAACTGCTCCTTAAATAAAGTAGACCCTCCAGAGGGCTTAGAGTGGTTAATTTCGCGGATATCGTTAAGTCATTGGTTATTCGGTGGGGACTGGAGAACTGGTCGGGCTCGGGTCACCCGCGGTCACGTGCTTATGAAGACATTCGGTTCGAGATTAATAATGCTGTAGAGAGGAGATCGGTATTTTTAAGTCACGAATTGTCGACTATTTTAGTGATTCAGAGCTTCAATTAAAACTTATGCTATATGCTTATAGTAAATAAGCTTTAAATGTTTCTTTATTCTAAATTCAAATGCGTGTGAAATCGATACATTATTTTAACTAGACTACCTGGATGGCAATCACCCTTAAGTATGCCGCCATAATAACCTTGTGTTGTATCCCGGTATTAGTGACCCAGGTTCCTGTAACCATATGCGGACGGCAGTGTTCGCGGTGCCCCGTAGCGTCGCTAACTTCCATAGGTTACGGTAACTGCTAATTATTAAGTGAGCTGTCAGTTTGTCTGCTGTTCCTCAGCAAAAGAGTTGTTTCTTGATGATTTATTTATTTATTGGCTATATTCTTATAGACTAGGAGCATATTAACTCATTTTATATACTAATTTTGCTAGAATCGTAAAGATCAACAAATGTACAATGAATGATTATTCTTTCTGGAGTCCCTAACAAACCCAAGGTCAGGCTTAATTCTGTGAAGCCTGATTTAGTCATATCAACCCTTTTTTTATACCGAGGAAATCGAATGACCAGTACCACACCGAACTCCAGGGGGAAGCCGACGTAGTTATGTCGACCTTACCGTTCCCGACCGTATGTTGCTGCTGGCCGAGATGACATGACAGCCAGCTGCGGCCAAACGGCATATCGACTAAAACCCGGTCACCATCCTTAACTTTATGTGGGGGTCAACTATTAGTCATTGCTCTGCGACGCCCCCAAGTCACATTTACTTTCTTGTGTTTGTTTACATTAAAAAAATGTCACAAAAGGCAGCAATGCAAGAGAGCGTGCTAATTGCACGCTGCTTTTCATACTATACTGTCCTATATACTCATCATTGAATTCAAGGCTTTGGAATCAAAACTAGAAAGTAGATGGTAAAGAGATGTAACACTTAAAAAAGAGGATGTGTTGGTTTCCCATTTTCTGGGTACAAAGCCACAAATTAATATAACTATGAGTACATACGAGTACGTATTGGCCTATTGGCTATAAATTCGAATTTCAAAATAAATTTCTACAATGTCCAGAATTTGTTGGGTAAAAAATTTATGTCCAAGGAAGTACTAAATGCAACCATCAGTCCAACTTTCACATCGATAAAGTTAGTTGGCAAAGTTAAGACTATATTGAACAAAGTATGTGGAGTGGAAGGAGCGCCTCGCGCACCCCAGCGCGGGGCTCGCCACCATCGAAGCGGTGAGGCCCGTCCTGGCCGAATGGCTGGTAAGGCGCCACGGTACCCTGACCTTCCGCCTGACGCAGGTGCTCTCGGAGCACGGTTGCTTCGGGAGGTACCTGTGTCGCATAGGGCGGGAGATAACGTCGGGGTGCCACCGTTGTGGCGTGGGCGACGAAGAGGACACGGTGGACCACACTGTCGCCGTGTGCCCTGCGTGGCGCGAGGAGCGCCGCGCCCTCGTCGCCCAAATCGGCGTGGACCTGTCGCTCCCGGCCCTGATTCTGTCCGTGGTCGGGGGCGATCCTGGATGGACGGCCGTCGCCTCCTTCTGCGAGGCAGTCATGTCCGCAAAGGAGGCGGCGGGGCGGGAGCGGGAGTCGACCACCACACTCCCCTCCCGCCAACGCAGGCCACGTCGGCGGCACCGGAGGGCAAGTAACGACCTCCGGCCGCCGTAAAAAGCGGCCGCGGGCGGCCCCTCGGGGGAGGACCCGCCGCCCGCACTATTGCCGCGAGGGTGAGGGCTGCGTGCTGTTCCGCGGCCCCCCTCAACTCCTAGAGTTGTTACAGGAGAGCGCCGGGGGGACGAAACCCTGATCCCCTGGCGCCAACAATTTAGAAGGGGCCCGCCTTAAGACAAAGGGCGGGCCGGCGCCGGCCCGGGCCACGAGATCGGCAGGCCATATATCCGTGGGCCCGGGCGTAGGCGATAGGAGAACAGCGGGGTTTTTTAGTGGGTAGTCGGATGGCCAAACATCTTTCCCGGAGTCCCACATATCCCTCGGTCCCCCCGGGCCGGGGGAATCCGTCAAGAGGGGTTTTTCCCCGAGACCAAAAAAAAATATATTGAACAAAGTATAATTAATAGAGAAAAGATTAATACCGTATTTCAATTTGATATCCAAAGTAGACACTTCGACATTATTTATTTATTATTTAACAGTATCTTATAGAAACACCAATGTTAAATCATAATATTTTTGTACAGCTCAATATCATTAAAAATGTACGTGTTCTTTGTAACACATCATTACATAGCGGGAATAATCTTTATAGAAAAAAAAAAAACAATAATAAATGATATAAAGAGCAAGTACCTGTAACTATTTCAACAGATAGAACAAGATAGATGATTTTTGAGGACTTGTCGGTGCCGCGGGCCTGATTTATAGGGTAGGGCTGGCAGTTAGATATTTATATTTTAACTGTGTCTCAAGGGATATAATCCATATGAAATGTATAAAAGATGATAGTGGAAGGGTCTTAACAGACAATGAAGAAATAAAGAGCAGATAGAAAAATTATATCTGTGAATTAATGAATGAAGAGAATGTCTGGAGTGGAGTGTTAGAGAAGGCACCCGTTAACATGGGCGTTGTAAAAGAAGTGAGTACGGCTGAGGTTACATTGGCTGTAGATAGTATACAAAATGGCAAGTCTGTAGAACCGGATGAAACACCTGTGGAAGTATGGAAGTTCTTGAAAGCAGATGGATGGAAGTTGTTGCAAAACGAGGCCATCCCTGATGAATTGTGCAAAAGTACGCTAGTGCCTATTTTTAAGAATAAAGGGGATGTACAGGTTTGTAACAATTATAGGGAAATAAAGCTCATGTCGCATAAGGAACAGGTCTATAAGACCATCATTAGGCCTGTCCTTTTATACGGCTGTGAAGCGTGGCCGGTGTTAGAGCGACACAAGCAAGAGCTGCGTGTCACGGAGATGAATATGCTGCGGTGGATGTGTGGAGTGACGCGGAAGGACCGCGTTAGGAACTCCCGCATTCGCGGCAGTCTTCATGTCCGTGACATTGCGGATAAATTACAAGAGTGTCGGCTCCGTTGGTACGGCCACGTTTTACGGCAACCGGATGCTTACGTGGGTAACAAATGTCTGGCCTCCGCCGAGCCCCGGCAGGAGGGGTAGACCCAAAAAGTTCTGGCTTGACGTCGTAAAGGGTGATATGCGTGCCAATGGACTCACTACCAGGGATGCTGAAGACCGTGCGAAGTGGAGAAGAAAAAGTCGGAAAGCGGACCCCGGGCGCCGAAGCGAGAGTTTGGGCTGCAACCGGGATACAACGCAAAGATGATGATGATGAAAGCTCATGTCGCATAGCATGAATATTTGGGAGAAAGTAATAGCTAGGCGACTACGTGAGAAAAGCGAAATAAGGGTACGAATTTGGTTTCATGCACGGCTAAAGTATTTAGCCAATCTGCTCTGAACCTCCTACCAAGGAGAGATTGGAGGGTGTTGGATTGAAGATAAGTAGTACCAAAACCGAATATCTATTTTACGACTTTGGTGAAAATTTCGTCTTCACCCCGATTACCTTAGGAGGCGTGTCTCTGCAACTTCCGGTACCTAGGATCATTAATCCAGAATGACGATTAGATGGACCGAGATGTGAAAAACAGAGTGAATGCAGGATGGAAAGAGCGACAGATCTCAGGAAGAATTTGCGATCCACAAGTGCCGTTTAGACTTAAAAGTTAATATTTATAAGTCCGATATAAGACCTGTCGTATTGTATCGATCAGAGTAAGTAATAGGTTAGCCTAGTATGGCTATATAATGCGGAGAGGAGAGTCGTGTAACAAGGAGGATGCTAGAAATGAGAGTGCATGGATACAAGAGGAGAGGTAGATCAAAGAAAAGATGGATGGATTGTGTAAAAGATGACATGGTTAAAAATGTGAATGTTCAGTTGACGGCTAATAGAGGAGAGTGGAAGGAAAGAACATGTTGTGCCGACCCCACATAATTTGGGATAAGGGCAGTAAGAAGTAGAATGTATGTGTACTTGTATTCTATCTCATCTTCTCGTAGGCTATATCCTACTTATGAATATGTTTGTTGCTTTTTCGTTTCATAGAATTTTCAAATCACAACGGTGTTCTAGAAGTTTCACTATAGAAGCTAGAGCTTCATTTTCATAATATATATATGTGCAATTTTGAACAGAATATTTTAGAATTCTTATACAGTCGAGATCCATAATCTTGATGCTGCTTTTGGAAGAGCTAAATTTACTGTTATTATGCTCGTTCAATTATAAATACTGATCGCATAAGTAGCTTTCTCTTCAGAGCCCGAGTTCCAACTATAAAGTATTGTATCACGCGTCTTTTAGTTGTCTATTTACATGATACTTTAATTAGGAGGCTAAGAGAAGAGATAGACCTATTCTTCTCGTTTGCCAGAACACGGCCTCAGGCGACACAGATATAAGAAGAGCCAAAGCTGAGACGGCTCAGCTGGGAAAAACAGTAATTAGAAAAAACAGACTACTGTTCCTACTAAGGAAAGAATAGTATTACCACGCTTGTCCAAGGATCGGCGATTAAACATATTTCATGATTTTTTTTCCTTTACTGTCGGCATGTGGCTGCCATAATATGCGCAGAGAGAAAGTCCGCCTAAGTGGATAAAAACCCGTGACCCGAATGTGATATCACTTGCTTACCTAAAGTATAAAGATGGCAATGTAATGAAGGAGTTTTTTTAAACATGATAGCCCTAAGTGCGGATGTAAGGTACAGTTTTGATAATTGCTTAATCAACTCCATTGGGTATCGATATAGAGATCGGGAAGTCGTCGACCGATCCCCGCCAGACCTTTGTGTTACATTAACTAACACAAAATAGAGACACCATCCTTGCAGCTAGTTTAATATACTAAAATATTACATATGAAAACCAATATAGACGTTAACTTTGTTCTGCTGGACTGACCCAACGTTGATATTATTTCCATTATCGATGTTTGTGTCAAATTCGGTTCAGTCGTTCTGGCATGATTGAGTAACCAACATCCATCTATCCAAACATTCGCATAATATTAGTCTAGAATAAATACAATCAAGTTATTTAAGCAGCGGTAATATATTATACAATTAAAGACCAATCTATCACTACAAAGGAAAAAGTATATTAAAAAGTGATTTGATCAATCTGTAGAATGTGGATTACCTTTTGTAAAGCTATTACAATCTATATAAATAAAATAATAGAGGTCTACAGTTGTGCACGCATTACGGCAAAACTACTGAATAGATTTACATTTTCTAAGTTTTATTTTCTAGACACTTGGTCCTTAGATAAAAAAAAAACAATTGTGATATCTTCATTTTTTATGAGTCATAAAGTTATTAAAGTTTTACAAAACAATTGTGTAGCGCGCATACGTACGAAAACTTCTCATATTTATTTGATTTACTCTTTTCTGTTATTCGACCAGCGAGGCGGGCGGAAACGGCTAATTAATCTATATAGCTGTAATTGATTATATATTTCTTAGTGCTTGTGTGCAGCAGAAAATTTTATATATTTACACCTGATTAAAATTTACCACACATATAACGGTAAAACGGACAGCATAATTTGTAATACGTTTTATAATTAATTTCTGGAGTAAATTAACTTTTTTTCACACATACGAGAACGTACCTACACCCAATAATACATATTATGTATGTGTATAAGTAAATATAGGTATATTGATGATTTACGTTGTAAGATTTAATGAAAACATTAAAATGTTTATTGGTTACTCCAAAAGGCGCATTGTTCTATGTTATTAGATGCTTGTTTCAACTTTCGATGCTTTGATAGCAACAAATTGTAATTTATTATATTTAGG
This sequence comes from Malacosoma neustria, assembly GCA_963693495.1. Taxonomy (NCBI): domain Eukaryota; kingdom Metazoa; phylum Arthropoda; class Insecta; order Lepidoptera; family Lasiocampidae; genus Malacosoma; species Malacosoma neustria. Next base: position 7,775,048 of record OY856395.1, on the reverse strand, counting down.
GTGTAATTTTGGAACAATTTCAGCTAGCAGCGTGTATTACGTTCGATTGGGTACGATTCGTAATGTTACAACTTTAATGCCTTATTTGATAATGACGGAAAAAAACAAATTAGAAAATTCTTAGCAGTATAGAATCTATTATTTGCAAATTGTTTTGATCCGTAGCGGAGTAATACTGACACCTGCGGCCTGGGGCGACCTGTCAAATAAAACAACCCCAGCTATGTGGTAGGGCTGTAAGCCTGACTGGATGGCAAACACCTTTGGTCTCAAAATATGCCTATACTGCTATGTTGCGGGATAAGTGACCCAGGCTTCAGTTCCCCTACGAAGATGGCAGCGTGATAGCGAAGCCCCTGACATCGCAAACACGCTGGCGACTGTCTGCATCCATACGTCGTATTGCTTCTGCTGTAAACAGCAATAAAAAATCCATATTGAGATTTTTCTTTTCTTTTTTTTTAATGTGTAATATGCTTCACTAATATATATCGTAATTAGAAAATGTTTGCCGGGATTAATACCAGGAACCAAGTCAATTATTGAAGTGGCAATTCTTAATGCACACCGGTCCAGATAGGGACTCGCGACCGGGTGCACGTCGCTGGAATACATACAAAAACCATCCTCAACTGCTCGACGCCCGAGCAGGGTATATTCTTTAGTATACGCCTCGGGAGGTCAAGCACACCTAGTGATAGGTAATATAACAACAGGTACATTCAAGCTTATTCGTTTTAATTTGTTATTAGTGTTAATTAAAATTGAAAGTAGACAAAAAAGTTCAATATTTATCACTGATAATTATTGTTTTTGTCTTGAGCGTTTGAAAGTAGCGCCAGTGATTGAGAAGCTGAAAAGTAATAGGTTAGCCTGGTATGGCTATATAATGCGAAGAGAGGAGCGTCATGTAACAAGGAGGGTGCTAGAAATGAGAGTGAATGGATACAAAAGGAGAGGTAGACCAAAGAAAATATGGATGGATTGTGTAAAAGATGATATGGTTAAAAAAGGTGTGAATGTTCAGATGACGGCTAATAGAGGAGAGTGGAAGGAGAGAACATGTTGTGCCGACCTGTTTTTTTGTCTAGGTTAAACAAAATAACACAAACATTACATTTAACAAACAAAAAAGAGCGCTTTAAACTAGTAAAAACGTAATTTTGGTGAAGCGTATAATCTTAACATATCTGAGTCAATAAAGCAAACAGTTTATTTTCATATACTGTGTAGATATGGATCGATGTGAAAGATTTATTCAACTCCCATGCTACAGCATCGATTGTACGGTGCAAACAAATCATTAAAGATCATCTTTGCGCGTGCGATCGTGATCGAGCTTCGACTTCGGGAATGTTCGGACACATTCGGAAAATCACGAAGTTTATGATTATGTTATTATAGAATGCAATACAGGTGAAACAATTTTCTTAGATATTGACGATATATAAATATATTGAACTTTACTAGATGTTCAGGACCACATTAAGATATTTTTCTTTTATACCAGTTTCAGCGACGCAACGCATAAAGCCTGAATAAGCTTCTCTTAAGGGGATCGTAAAGGGAAAATGTCACTTCAAAATATCAAATCAAATCTCATTTTTATTCAAATGTTTTTTACAATTGATTAACTTAGCGCCTCCGAACTAGGCATGGACTGTATTTTAGAGACCTGGTAATACACAATAATATACGAATTATCTACTGTAATATTCACATTATAATCTTACATGATTTTTCTATTTTAGTCATTGTAACAATATATTTAAAACTTATACCATCTCCTATTAATTTCCTACAAAATAATAAGCATAAATATATACATACACATATACATACTCATTATAATATATATACAAATACATTAACACATACACACACATTACTATAATAAAGTATATGTGATAGCGAGTTAGCGTTTTATGGAGTGGATGTGTGCATGCGGGTGTGTGCGTGTTTTGTGTGTGTGCGCATGTGTGTAGTTTCAATATATATCCTTTAATGTCTATTATAGGAAGAGAGTCTTCTCTGTACATTCATAATTTTGGGTACTCAACCAATCAACTTTAATTTTAAGCGAAATTGGTATCTCGGGCGATAACTATGATGGTTATTGTATTGCAATGATTTCAAAAGAGCCTTTTTTTATTTTCAAGTACTGAAGTGTTACTTATTTTGCTTTTATCACGAAGTTATTTAAATTTAAACCTAAATAACCTAGTGAATATCAAATTCAAGAGTAGGTCGAAGCATCCGACAACAACGGTGGATGACACAATCAAATTCAGTCTTTAGAATGGTAACAATAAGCCAAAGACGGCACTCAGTGGCGACTCTTAGATTAGTTATATATATCCAGTAGTGGACTTCGGCAAGTCGATAATGAAATCACTAAAAGCCTGAAGCTGTTAAAATATTCACTGTTATTTTATTTTTCAAACAAGTCAAATAATTTAATTACCTACGGTTGAAAATTCAAATTATGAAGTAATTTTCGGGTATGTTTTTCATATAAATCTATGTATACTGAAAGAACACACATTTTTAAAATACTATTATATCCCTAGAAATATTAAAATCAGTAGTAAACTAATATATTGAAATAGGAAATTTGTTATTGCTGTGGAACTACCGCATATGGGTGTTTGACGCCAATGACATCGCTTACAAATTATCATCAGGGTAGGGGAAACCTGGGTGACTAATGCTGGTCAACGCAAAGCTATTATGCTGCATATTTAGAAACCAGGGCAATTGCCTTCCAAACGGGCTTGGAGCCCTACTACCTAGCTTTGTTTTGTCACCTTTTGCGATAAGCGACCCCCGGCCGCCGTCTATATTCTTACACCAATCCTACACGGAGAACTACTTTTTAATTAAAGAAGTGAATTTCGAATGAAAGATGAATTATACATGTACTCATACATGTTCCAGTAACATTTTAATTGAAATTAAAATAAAAAATAAACCAATGAGTTTGTAAATACTTCTATAACTTCTATATTTAATATCCGGTGAATTGCAAAAGACCCTGGAATAATTATGTAGATTATTATGGCAAATTGTAAGTACCGCGGCGCAGTTCAGATGTAAACTGTACGTTTTATATACCGCTGCTTAGTTGTCGCTAGATATTTATAAACGTATTTACGCAGGTATGTGTTGATTTTTAAGAAAGGTATATTATATCATAGAGCTGTTAAAAATATATAGTCAGGAATTATTTAAAATTTCTCTTCGAATTGTAGGGTTGTTGTGCGTCTTGGGGATATTTTCTTCCGTGTCACTTTCGTTATAACCAAAAAAACACGCAGCAGGTTAATGCAGGATCCCGTGTGATTGGTTTGAAGACGCACATTGTTGCTATACCCATTGGAATTATTTTGGCGTTCCTGCGCGCTAGACCGCCGTGGCCGCGCGATTTGACGTTAGTGTGATCGCTACCCTCACTTCTTTTGCCTAAGCAAGGAATCAGACCAATGAAATAGGTGTAGCTAGATTTCTATAGGAGAATAAAACAAAATTCGATCCAGCTGCCTGTACGCAAGGTTCTTGGACGGCGACCAGAGTTTCGGTCGGTTGCTGTAACGGCTGCAACAACACAGCAACCGACTCGGGCAGCAGCACAAAAATGACCGCCGTATGGTCAGTATTGTCATAACGACATAATCGGCATCCCTGTATTTCGATTTCCTCGGTATACAAAAGCCTCAAACCTAATAACATAACGGTTCGCTTCCTTCGCAATTAATGGCCCAGCAAAGGGTGTGACTCAGTTATTTGCCCGCCTAGTTATTTAAATTAGAAAGTGACCCAAACACAATATAATACTGAGGGAATAAAGTGACGAACTCCGAAACGGCTTTCATACACAAGGTTTCACGTGATGATTCCCGTACAAAGTCTGAGTTTCATGTATACTAAGTATACTTATTTAGAAAAAAAAAATATAGTATATCAGTTGTCTATTATATTATAATTTTTGATATACTACCTATGACACAAGTGTAGAATTTCAATGTTATTCAATACTGTTAATATTGGGATTAGATGAAATGTTTGAAAAATATCTGTCACAATTCTCAGCAACATTTAGTCTTTTATGTATGTAATCAGAATGATATGCTTGTAACATGCACAAGATCAAAAGTGATGCTCAAGACCGTTCGGGATGGAGATGTACTGTGAATGTTTTCTGTCTCCTCCACCCCTGAAGGAGACTGGGGTCATAGGAATATAATGATGCTCAAACTTGAGACCTGCACAAGACTTAGGCACAATTAAAATAATACCACTTGTATGCATCACGCTTTAGGATGTATTAATATTAATCCACATTTTAAAACTAAATAAAAATATTTTAATGTAATAATACATTTATAGGTAAATAAAAATAAATACATTAACAGCTTAAAATTTAAATTAGAAAGCTTAAAATTAAGTTAGATGGAAGTATATATCAACAAATTAAAGTATTAATTTGTAGAATTTCAATGTTATTCTATTATATATATATATATATATATATATATATATATATATATATATATATATATATATATATATATATATATATATATATATATATATATATATATATATATATATACCTAGTCAGGTCATAAGTATTGTCACACAGTAAAAACTTTTCTTTTAGAATGCTGGCCACAAAAAAGTTTATTGAATTAGAATTTCGAATTGTTCATGAAAATAAAAATGTATATATAACTTTTAAAATTTTACTCATTTTTAAATATGGAGTGGACGCTTAAAGAAGACCGTGTTGCAGTTATTGCGTTGCATCGTTGCGGTTACGCGCCAATTCAAATTTTTAACATAGTGAAAAATTTAAATATTACCAAAAGATTCGTTTATCGTACCATCAAACGATACAATGAAGACTCTAGTGTAGATGCCAGGTCAAGAAGTGGTCGCCCTCGGTCTGTTAGGACTCCAGCAGTGATAAAAGCTGTGAAGGCACGAATTCAAAGAAATCCCAAACGTAAGCAGAAACTGTTGGCCCTTCAGATGGGGTTAAGCAGAACCACGGTGAAAAGGGTGTTAAATGAAGACTTAGGGCTTCGGGCATATCGAAGAAAAACAGGACATCGTTTGAATGCTCGTCTAATGGACCTGAGACTGAAGAGATGCCGCGCTTTGTTGAAGCGGTACGCGGGAAAAAAATATCAGGAAATTCTTTTTTCGGATGAAAAAATGTTTACCGTAGAAGAGAGCTACAACAAACAAAATGATAAGGTGTACGCACACAGTAGTGAAGAAGCGAGCAACCGTATTCCGCGTGTCCAACGAGGTCATTTTCCATCCTCGCTCATGGTATGGTTGGGAGTTTCTTATTGGGGCTTAACAGAGGTACATTTTTGTGAGAAAGGTGTAAAAACGAATGCTGTTGTGTATCAAAATACAGTCCTGACGAACCTTGTGGAACCTGTTTCTCATACCATGTTCTATTGAATTGCCTGTTATTACAGGCACTGGGTATTCCAACAAGATTCGGCGCCAGCTCATAGAGCGAAGAGCACACAAGACTGGCTGGCGGCGCGTGAAATCGACTTCATCCGGCACGAAGACTGGCCCTCCTCCAGTCCAGATTTGAATCCGTTAGATTACAAGATATGGCAACACTTGGAGGAAAAGGCGTGCTCAAAGCCTCATCCCAATTTGGAGTCACTCAAGACATCCTTGATTAAGGCAGCCGCCGATATTGACATGGACCTCGTTCGTGCTGCGATAGACGACTGGCCGCGCAGGTTGAAGGCCTGTATTCAAAATCACGGAGGTCATTTTGAATAAACTTTAATGTCATAAGAATCTATGTTTTGTTAAGTTCATTTTGGTATATGAATGGTTACATAATTAATAAACTTGTTACAATTATTTTACATTAAACATGTGACAGAATTTATGACCTAACTACCTGGTATATATATATATATATATATATATATATATATATATATATATATATATATATATATATATATATATATATATATATATATATATATATATATATATATATATATATATATATATATATTATTAAAGATGTATTTTGAAGGCTATGTTTACATCTGTTTTTTTATATGTAATATTTTTGGGATAATTTTTTTATGTTTTTTTAAACTGGGGTATAATAATTGCCCCTGAATAAGTAAATGATAAATAAACTTTATTTTTCTTTACATTAATTTTATATTTTTGTTTCTTGGTTATATATTAAGAATTTTTGTGTTCAGTGGTTTAATATATGAAATGTGGAGACAGAAAATAAAATGTAGTTGGTATTGAATGTTATTTATTGAATTTATTTTTATTATAATTCAAAATAATAAACAGTGATATAGTTTTTGTTTAAAAACAGTTTATTGTATGGCTTTATTTGTTAATGTTAAAAAATAAATATTTATTTTTAAGTGCGAATGATTTTATATCGTCTTTAAAAATATTTTTATCAATATATTTAACTTAAAGTTAGATGTGCCCGAATGTAGTCTGGGTGGGATGCTAGTAATATAATGAATAAAATTTGTTTATTTTTTAGGTTTTATAATCTCTAACCGAACGAATACGGGGTGGGTTATATTTAATAAAGTAAATCGTGACAGTTTAAACTGTCTGAGATTAAATTTATGCATTATACTGTTGAAAAAAAATTAACGAGCGGCGATATAACATTAAACAGTTTGTTAACAGAATATAAAAATATTATTCATAAAACACCCATAAACCAGCGGCAGGAATATAAAAATTCCCGCCATTCCCGGGAAAGACCAAAAACGTGACTTAACTGCGACACAGGGTGCCCGTCGGTCCGCATCGTCTTTGTTTTTAACATACAAAAAGTTGTAGACCTTTTCCTTTGAAAAGCCAGGTACAAAGACACATGTTTAAAAGCTTTCCTATAATCTATCAGATGTATAATTTAAAAAAAATCTAAGCAATTTTCTACAATTACCCGCACTGGTGAAAATAAAGTTAAGTCAAATTCTCATTAAAACTAATTATTAGATTATTTAACTTACGCGTCAGTATTGCGATTGTTCAGGTCATCTTGTGTCAAATTATATTGCTCTTCCGAAAAGTAATCCATCGCAACAAATATCCCACATCACATGTTCACTTGTCAATTTGAATACACAAAAACATTTGTCACCTAATTACAAACAACTGTGTTATTTAAAACAATTTATATACTACACTATTTATAACACATAAATGATTTAAAGTCAATGTTTCATTTATAATTAAACGATTGAAATTAAATGATATGAAAAAATAAGGAGCGACGTCCGACGCAATCGCGACACAAGCCGAATATAGCTTAACAGCGGGAGGACACGGCTGGAACGCGCCGACGGCGATTTCATCTCAATCTCGCCCGTCGAAACGAGACAGTAACATGACAATAAACGTTTGTAAAACGTCTTGTGCGAGAGAGACAACTGTTTTCTCGATAGCGCACGTCAAGCATGCCATATAAATAGCTCCATCTTACTCACACACAAAGTTATTTACGTACAAATTATATGCGGGCATATTTGTTTTCCGTCCCTCTCTGGCGGGGATAGTGCTAACCAGATAATGTCTCAATTGCATTTTCTTAGCGCTATGCTGACTGATGCAGTAACATAAACAAAGAAGATAATTCATGGATTTGCATAAGCGATTAAAGTTTTTTATGCGAACTATTTAAAGAGAAATTATCGCACGTGGGTACTTGGTTGGGAGGTCGATGTTTTCATGCAAATAATTGTATATGAATAAAAAGGTAACGAGGAGACCTGTGTACCTAGTAGAACACACCAATCTACTATCGATGCCCACTAAATGGAGGGTCTGGTTAAACTGGAAATTTATATTTTCCATATATAAATGGAAAATATAAATTTTTATGATAAAAATATAGAAATATGCTGGGACAATTCACTCGCAGACGACAGCGCCTTTTTCACAAAATGAACAAATTTAGATTTCGCAGCCCGGACGCAGCGACTCCTAAACATAGTTCCTTCCGACGTAGTTGGACAGCTGGCGCATGGCGGTTAACGTTGGTAAGACAGCCGCACGGTCCCGCCCGGCGTCGGCGTAATCTGTCACGCAGACGACACTGGTCACAGCACGAGGCGGGGCCTATCAGCAGGCGTGCTTTAGGGGCACGGCTGGAGTTGCGCAGGTCGTACACCGTAACCGGCAGCTGGGCCTGGAGGTGGCCCTGCAAGTCCGAAGCTATAGTACTATTGCTGACGACTCGAACCGCCTCGGGACATTATGGTGGGAGGCGTCCGCATCGGCGTCGGAGCAACACTCTAGTACCTGAGCCTTGTCCTCGACTCCCGATGGTACTTTTTGGCACACTTTGGGCGGCTAGCCCCTCGAGTCACAGGAGAAGCCTGGGCACTCACCCGACTGCTCCCTAACATCGGGGGACCGAACTCAGTATGCCGGAAACTATATGAGGGGCTCGTACGGTCAATGGCCCTTTACAGGGCTCCTGTTTGGGCGGAGCACCTGACAGCCAAAAGTGCTGCGTTGCTGCGAAAACCGCAACACACGCTGGCCGTCAGGGTCATCAAAGGATACCGTACAGTGTCCTTTGAAGCAACCTCTCTCTTCGCCGGATCCATGCCGTGGGATCTCGAAGCTCGGCTTTTGGCGTCGCTGTATCGGTAGCGTTAGGAAGCCGTCGCCCGGGGTTCACGCTTCGCGCCTCGTGAAATCAGGCGCCCAACCTAGTAACTGTGATTTCTGATTACCAGATTTTTTTATAGCTAGAGTTTAGCAGACAGGCAAACGGCCCCCCCTGGCAGGTGGTCACCGTTGCCTATGGACGTTTGCAATACCAGAGGCATTAACAACGCGCTGCCGGCCTCGAAGAAATTTTATAACGCCTTTTCTGAAATACTCCATATCGTACCGCGCTGAGAAAACCTCAGCCGGAAGCTCCTTCCAGATCCTGAGAATATGCAACATGAACGTTCTTGAGAACCATTGCGTAGAAGAAAGAAGAGGCTCAAAGAAATGGGGACGAACACCCAGCTGATGGCGGGCAGTGCGGTAGTAGAAAGACGACGAGGGCACCATTCTATAGCTCCTCAGAACACTCCCCGTTGTACAGGCGGTAAAATAGGCAAAGAGACGCAGTCTCTCCAGAGTCAAAGCGTGTCTAGACCGTTTGTGAGTATGGGATCGTCGACAACACGAACTGCGCGCCGTTGGATGTCCATCTAGGCTGAAGGTGAAGCCATCACCGGGCCGCCGTGATGTCCCGCTGCTCACATAGGTGTCGTGCTCCACGTCACCGGGGGGTGGTCACCCCCCGAGTTTATGCCGGGGTAAAGAGGTTCTTCTCGAAGCCCCAACCTACCCCTGACCAAGGGAGAGAAGACCCAGCATCACAGCTCCGTCTAGTCTCAAAGTAAGTAGCATAGCAATTGTGTTAAACACCCAGGCGCCGGATAAGAATCGAACCCGTGACCTCCGCAAGCGTACCGACATGCGTAGCCGATACGCCACAGAGATAGTAAATTATAGTGATCACTTATTTTGTTACGTTATAATGTTACATAACAAAATGTTAAAATCTACATATATACGTAATATTTCCATCTATTATTCAGTGAGAATTTTAAACAATAAATAAATACATCGTCATCAGGTAGAAAGAAATATTAAGGCCCGCCGCACACGGGCAGCTTGAAGCAGTCAAGATCGACTGCTTCAAGCTGCGACTGCATAGTGAACTACAGACTTCTACGTACGTACATACACGAACCGCTCGAGTAGTTGCAACTGCTTCGGGCGGTTGGCAGCACGGTGAAATTTCATCATGCGGTCAAGCAGTCGCCAGGCATACACTGACTGCTCGAGCTGTCGACTGCTCTCGCGCAGTTACATCCGCCCGCGCTCTTCATTCCACGTCGCGCACGGTTCTCGGCCGCACGCCTCGTTTGTTTATTGAGAACAATAGACGACAACATCGATTGTTGAAGTGCTTCCTCCTCAAAATCTATGATGCTACTGATTTGAAATTGCCAACTAACTAACTAGTTAAACTAACTGCTCGAGCAGTTATCAATGGCAGCTTCAAGCTGTTGACTCTGTCTACAAGAGCGGTCCGTGTATGTTGATCACTGGGTAACTGCTCGAGCAGTCCGTGTAAGACGGGCCTTAAAGACCTTTAAAGGACTTAAATGAGTTTGTTTTAATAAAACGTTTCAAACAATTTACCTAAGTTGTTTGTAACTTAGAGATACAGAATAAAGCTATAAAATTAATTTAACGCGAAATTAAACGCTTATTAAGTTAAGAATGAAAAACTCCATAATGCATACAAATATTTAAATATACAGAACTATAGTGCCGTATGACAATGGGCGTCCGTCCTTACCGTCTAGAGCGATTTCTTTCAGGCAACCGCAAGTGCTACTTCGTGAAAACATGATAGAAAAAGAAGATGACAAAAATCAAATGATTTACTTATTTTACATATTTTATAATATCCTAAAAGATATAAGAACATATTGCTAATATATATTATTACTATAAATAATTTTAGAAGTACAAAGTTTTTATAATAATCATTATAAACTTACTAGCTGTGCCCGCGACTCCGTCCGCGTGGAATAGTGACCTTATCACTAAGGGGTATGAAAAATAGATGTTAGCCGATTCTCAGACCTACTCAATATGCTCACAAAATTTCATGAGAATCGGTCAAGCCGTTTCGGAGGAGTACTGGAACGAACATTGTGACACGAGAATTTTATATATAAGATCATCAAATTCCGTCTAACTCAAACCCTCGCTTCGCGCCCGGTGTCCGCTATCGCACATTTTTTCCTGAACTTCGCACGGTCTTTGCCATTCCTAGTCCGTTGGTAGCCAACTTCTTGAGTCTACACCTCTTTGCAGATTCGTCCTCCTCACGGACCAACGACAAAACTTTTTAAGAAAACATACCGAAATCACCTGTTTAACACGCTTTCGAAGACGGCCGAGCCCAGCTGTGGACATATGAAATAAATAAATATACAGCGCCACCTAGTCCCAAAGTAGGTATGTTAGCATTTGTGTTATGGCTACATATGCGTAACGACCTCCGTAGCATAACGGCTAACGCATTACGGTACGCTTGCGGAGGTCACGCGTTCAATTCCCGCCTGAGTGTTTATGTATGATATGATATGTATTTATTTACGAAAGAAAATTAAGTATATAAGTAGTATATCAGTTACTTAATTAATACCCATAACACTTACTTTGGGACTAAACGACGCGTGTGAATTGAACCAATATATTTATTTATTTATAAATACTTTTGTTTTTTAAGTAAATATATAGGTATATTATACACTAGCTGACCCGGCAAACGTTGTTCTGCCATATAAATAATAAAATGTCAAAAAATTAAAAAAATTTTTTGGGGGTGGGTCACCCCTAACATTTAGGGGGATGAAAAATAGATGTTGGCCGATTCTCATAGATACCGGATAAGCACAAAAAATCACTAACTCAATTTAGTTATCTGCCTACTGCCTACCCCCTAAGAACGATGGCGTGATTATTTATAGCCTATGACCATTTCTAGGTTATCATCTATCAACATACCAAATTTCATCAAAATCCGTTCAGCCGTTTAGGCGTGAAAGAGGAACAGACAGACAGACAGACAGACAGACAGAGTTACTTTCGCATTTATAATATTAGTATGGATAACACCCACATAATGTACCGAAATGTCTTGCCGTAATCACATAGAGGTCGTCATATTATATCCAATAATTGTTTTTGATAATCACGATAAAACCGGCGTGCTAGCAGTCGCCCGCCGGATTCACAGGAGCCAGCCACCGCCACTGAAACGAAGTGGAAAAGCTCGATGAAGTACCTCGGAGTTCACATCAAAAGGTCGTTGAGTATGAAGGCCTATGTGCAGCTTGTCGTGAACCAGGCTCGCGCCGCCAAGGCCATGCAACTCTGTGTTCGGACTTCGGCTCAACACTCCTAATTATAATACTACAACTCGCGGACTTCTTCCCTTTGATCATGGTAAGTTGGGGCTTCGGGTCGGACCTCTTTACCCCGGCATAAACTCGGGGGTGACTACCCCTCAGTGACGTGGAGTTGGCCGCCGGAGCACGCACACCTATGTGAACGGCAGGGTATCACGGCGGCCCGACGATGGCTTCATTTTTGGCCTAGATGGCCAACCTGAAGTCAAGCCGGTTTTATCCGACCTGTTCTCGCTTCCAAAATGCCTTTGAGGACTAAAATTAGGGTCTATAAGACCTATGACCTAGTGACCTACGCCGCCCCAACATGGCTAGCGCTGTGCTTGAAAATTAGCTGAACTGAATAAAGACGCAGCAAAAGATCTCCTTGTGGATGTACTCTGGCGCAGGGCGGTGGTCATCCGCCGCAACGTGTACATCGGCTGTATGAGAGAGTTCATGGCGAACTCGGCGCATCGAATGTTCGACCGCGCCGATAACGGTCCCCACGGCATCGCCCCGCTGCATGCCCAACCACCAGACCACCAAGGGCCCTGGCGACTAACTTCCAAAGACCCAGCGCACATTTGTCGGACCAGGAATACGAAGCGTTAGGTCCACATGCACACTCACACACACCCGCCAGGGCCGCTGAGGCCCCAGGCGTCCAACCTAATCCTTATGTTTATTGACTTCAGGTTGGCCATCTAGGCCAAAAATGAAGCCATCGTCGGGCCGCCGTGATACCCTGCCGTTCATATAGGTGTGCGTGCTCCGGCGGCCAACTCCACGTCACTGAGGGATAGTCATCCCCGAGTTTATGCCGGGGTAAAGAGGTCCGACCCGAAGCCCCAACTTACCATGATCAAAGGGAAGTAGTCCGCGAGTAGTAGTATTATAATTAGGAGTGTTTTGCCGAAGTCCGAACACAGAGTTGCAGTTTAGGAAGCAAACAATTTAAATAATTAAAATTTAGTTAGATCCAAAATAATTCGTATTTCAAAAAGACATGACAGATACGGCAGAAGTAGAAAAAACAAGTTACAATAAAAAAAGTCATAGCATAATTTAAATTATACTTCTTAAAACATGCTAGCTTAGACACGCAGGTTTTACTAATGAGAGACAAAAGTCTTATTTTAATGTGTTCATGTTAATACACTACCAAAAATGTACGTCATCATTATTCTGCTCCTGTAAGTTGTTATCATAATGGAGTGTAGAATTATATAGAAATGCATTGCTGCGCTCGAAATAATTATCCATCTGTGAAGTGGTCGGCAAATACTCATCATGACTGTTTGCATTGGTGACTACAGAGTAAATGTTTACTCAAAGTTGACAGGAGGATGACGACTCAAGCAACTTACATTCCGGGAAAAATGGACCAAAATTCAACTCAGCAGCCGAACTCAGTTAACCAAACAACACTATTGTGAATGTGATTCACGTGTGAGTGGAAATTAATTGAGCCTGAGTATGACTGAACTAAATAATTAGGTAGGTCACTGGTTCGAATCTTACGGGATACACAGCTTAGGCAGTTTTTCTAATTGCTATGTACTGAATGAAACAGGCATCTCGAAAACATCAGTATGTGTAACCAGCCAATCCGCCTAGGACAGTGGTCGGCTACCGCGACTCGCGAGCCGCACGCGGCTCATTAACTCTTCGGCTATGGCTATTTCGCAAAAGTTTAGTCCAGGCACGTAATATTACTTATTATCTATTTATTTCCGTAATAATATCACCTACAAAGCATATGTCAAAAAAATTGTTCTTTGAATAAATTTCAATTGTGCATTATCTATATTTCTTTATTATTATTTTATTCAATTGAGCATTATCTATATTTTGTTGTTTGCTATTATTTGTATTGGCTCTTTTACATGAAAAGGTAGCCGACTACTGGCCTAGGACAAGCGTGGCGGAAATACTGTCCCTTCTCTTTAAGGAGAGGCCTTAGAAGGTTAGGAGTTTTTTTTATAACTTAATCTGGAGGACGGTCGTGATGAGGTTACATTAAATAGACATCTAATAAACTTTTAAGTATCTTTCTCTCTGTCTTCAGTCGGTCCCTCAGAGCTGAGGATCGTAACTCCGTTGCTGCAATTTGTTGACCGTCTCCCTCCACTTGTTGCAGTCCATGGCTTGTAGTGCCACGCTGGCAGGTATTTAGGTTTTTAGGTGTTCGGATACCTGGTCTAGCCACTTTTTTGGACTGCCTCTTCTTGACCTTTTACCCTCCACCTTTCCTGTTTCAAGTGTACACCTATGTTTTTATACATAGATATATTTTTTGTTTTAAACTACATAAGAGAAAACATTTAAAATGTATATTTACACAAATAATTGAGCAATTGGCGATTTTATCGTTAAGAAGTGACCTATTCCAGACTGCATTACCAGAAACACATTATAACGTACATAATGGTGTTGTCTTCCGCCCTATAAATATGAATTAGAGTAATGTTAGAGAAAAAAAAAACTATATTAGACGACACTACTGAATCAGTGATCTATGGTCGTGCCTGTTCGGTTCCCACGGAGAATATAATATATGACACAAACAGTTTTGTTTGTGCATTCAGACGTATACACGGTACATATACCAAAACAACATTTTTTACAATTTTTGCCTGTCTGTCTGTCTGTTTGTTCCGGCTGATCTCTGAAATGGCTGCACCGATTTTGACGGGACTTTCACTGGCAGATAGCTGATGTACCAAGGAGTAACTTAGGCTATTTTTATTTTAGAAAAAAAAAATTTTTTTAAATGATAAGTTTCGGAAATTTTATAATCCAATTTAAGTTGACCTCAGATTTATATCAACAAACATATGAAATAGGGTTCAGCTTAGGCTGGACTTAGTAGGTTGAATGTCCAATTTAAGTTGTCCTCATATATCCAAAAAAATTCTGCCTAGTCACTAAACCACGCGGACGGAGTCGCGGGCACAGCTAGTTTAACATAAGACTTTGACATGATATGAATGCTTTTATATATGAATGCGTTAATTGTATATTCATAAAAAAGCCCTGCGAACAGAGCTCCCAACATATTGGTGGGTGTCATGAGCCAACAGTGAAAGACAGCACTGGCGCGAATTTTTAAAAATTTATCAACGGAGCCAATAAAAAGTCATTACCAAAATAAACTGGGGAAAATTTGGGATGGAATTGACGGTAACGTGGTAAAAAAACGTTTGGCCTATTTTTTCTGGTTTGTTTCTGTCTGTTTCTAAATGCTCAGCAGTTATTATTGCGCGTAAAAAAGTAATCCCAGTCCCTAATATCCATATACACAATGTGTTAGTAAATATTTCAAATAGTGTAAAGTTCTTGGGCCTTTTTCTAGATCGCAAACTTTTGGGTGTCCTTCACTTGACTTATTTGACAAAAAGTAGAATAAAAAACATTAACATCATACGGATCTCATCCTAATTGTCTGCAAGTCCTCTATAACCCTATTGTAAAGGAGTTACTTTGACTACGGCTGTTTCATCTTAGAACCATGTAGTAAAGCAGCATTGTCTAAGTTTGATGAACTCCAAATTAAATATCTTCAAATTATCACCGGCTGTATGACATCCAACCCCATGCTCATGTTCCCCAACAAATGCTTTAAAGGTAGAGTGTGTTGAACCCTCCCTTGTCTTACGAAGATTTGTTTGCAAAGTGCAAACAAATATAGCTATATAGCTATATCAAATCACCCTCTACTAAAGTCCCTTGAAAATCTTTCTCGACTAACTTCATCTTCTTATTGGTCCCGTAAAGCTCTTCCACTTATATTACTTTCTTTCCAAAAACTCCTTAATATTTTCCCTAGCATTCATCAAACTCATACATCACCTTTATTTCAATTTAGCTTAAAAATTCTCCTCTTATCTCCTAAAAATTTTACTGACTTTGGAATTTCAAAAAGCTCTCTTGAGGCTAACGAACGTTACCGCAATTTTACCTAAGAATATTGGTCAGATTATCTTCATATATTTACAGATGCCTCTAAATTAACATCTTCAGGTTTTGCTGGAACAGCAGTATGGATTCTTATATATGAGATCGTATTTAATTTCAAAATTCCTCCCATTACTTCTGTTTTCAGTAGTAAATCAATTGCTCTACTAGAAGCTATTCTTTACATAGAATCCTATAATATTAAAAAGTCTATTATCCTTATAGATTCTCTAAGTTGCCTCAATGATTTATTAAAATGCCCTTATATTTTGTCATTGTTATAGTTTGGATACCTTGTCATTCAGGCATTAAAGACAACGAAATTGTTGATTGATAATGGTATGCTAAAAATGCCATACATACAGGAACAACAAAGTATAACAAATGTTTCCCTAGAGACCTCCGCTCTCTTAGCAAACCTCAAATGTTGGAAAAATGGAATGATTTCTGGAATCAAACTAGTCAAGTGATAGGAAAGCACTATAGAAGCCTGCAACCGACTATACCAAGTAAACCTTGGTATTTCAAGTTCCGCGAATTGCTGAAAAGAGTCATGTCTACCATCCTTCGTATTAGACTTGGCCATTGTTGCTCACCTGTTTTCTTAGCCTAAATCAGAATCCGAGATCATTGTACTCGTATATGCGAGTGTGGTCTAGCTGAAGAAACCCTTCAACAGATATTTTTTGAATGCCTGAAAATTACCTGCCCCCTTTATGATATCTTACTCAAAGACTTTCCTCGACCTATTAATGTAAATTTCCTTTTAACGCTAACTGATTTTGTTTTTATATTTATACTAAGTAAATTTTTGTTGTTAAATGATATAGTCAATTTATCATTTATATATTATATTGTCATCAGGTCTTAAGAATATTTTCAGCTAAATTAATTTATCCCTAATATCTTTTGACGGGCAAAAAATACTGGCCAAATCTTCTCTTCGACATTGGGAAAATCAATTCCCAAAGCTTCGATCAACATATACTATTGCTGATCGGAGGCCCAAAGCGTTGGAGCCCAAAATAACAAGAATAGAATAGAAACATATTAGTAACATGTCAAACATGGCGCGTGCGAGAAAAACAATATGGTGAAATCGCAACACTAGTCAATGAATCATGCATTAGTTGTAACGAATCTCCAAAGTCCCAGATCTCCGCATCAATAAATCAACATTTCATATCATTGACAGTTACATTGTACAACTATGCAAACTTCCCACTTAAAAATTTCCAAATAAAGTCCTTTTTGATATATTGCGAGGATTACAGAATGAAACCCGTTTAGTTTCGAATGAAATTGTATAAAAGGGACAGGGCTACAAAAAGCAATCTCTATACTTATGCCACAAAGCTCAAAAGAGTTGGAGCTGCATTTTGTTGTCAGAGCGAGATCACTTGATCATCTATTGCATATCTTAAAAGACATATAAGACAAGTCATAATTTAAAAACAAACTTTATTGATACTTAATAGAAATGAATATTAAATACAAATACAACACATAAGATGTTTCGGTTCGGTCCAGACATTTCTTAAAAAGAACAATTTACAAGTTCGTCTGGCGTGAAAAGAGACAGTGAATCCTTTCTTAAATGTTGGAAAGAGATAGGAGAGATAAAAACCGGAGTGGAGGCGATGTATTTTTTCTGACTTATAATGCCGGTTTCGATCATTTAATTAAGACATTTTGTGCGTTTATAATGAAATAACAATATGAGTCAACTTAACAGACACCTTTTGAAATCGTGCTTGGATTTGTGAACCTCTGTTGATAATGTTGATATATTTAAATTACTATATTTTATTTGGTCTTTTTTCGCACGATTTTTATCGTGACAATGGTGATATTTTCTCCGTGCAGGGGCAAAGTCAAAATACTAACCCCTTCGGCCGGGGTCGGCCTGTCGTAAAAAGCGACAAAACAATCCCAGCTACGTGGTAGGGCCCCAAACCCGTCTCAATGGCAACGATCCTTGGTCTTGTATGCCGCCATAGTAACCTTGTATTGTGTTCCGGCATAAGGACCTAGGTTTCTGTACCCCTATGGGACAGCATCGTGCTTGCGGTGCCTCAGACTTCGCAAACATTCATAGACGATGATAACTGCTTACTATTAAGTGAGCCGTTAGCCTGTCTGCTATTCCTCATCAATAAAAATAATGATATAAACTATACAAATTATTGCATTGTCATCGGTCCTTGATAAGTGTAGAAAGCTTCAAATCAATCCGTTGTTTTGAAAAGAGTGAAAATCACGTTCACAGATTCCGTTACATAAATACATACCAAGCTAATAAAAGCGTGTTAAAAAGATATTGCAACAACAAAAGTATTGTATTGTAACTATTAAATATTGTAACTACTATACCGGCATGCTATGATGGTCGTTTTGACGTTTGTCCACTCATGAAGTTTCGTTTAATTAGTAATTACATTTGAAGGAGCAAATTGCTGTTCTTTATTGTCAAAAACTGCCGGTAGTTTTTGACAATAAAGAACAGCAATTTTCAGCAAAACTTCTTGGAGTGGACAAACGTCAAAACGGCCATCATAGCTTGCCGGTAGCATTGTTTCGAGTCTACTAGACTAGATTATTACTATTTTCCTCGTATTTTCTTTAGTTTCGGATTAGAATACTTTTAGTCGCTTGGTAATTGTATGGATTGTATTTTAAATGCTCGTTTTCATCGTTTTGCTAGATAGTAATTGTACTGTGACAATTCACACAGCACCATCTAGTCTCAAAGTGGCATAGCGCTTGTGGTTCTAGACAATTATTACAAATACGAGTATCTACGATAGAAAAACTTCATAGGAGTACGCTAAAATAGTTTAGATTATGCTTCCAAATCTGAATAGCAGACATAATTGTAACATAATCCATCTAAGTAACTATGAGTGTGGTGGACACGAAACAATAACAACGTAAGTACAAAAACATGGCGTTATCAGAAAACACGGGGAGTACAGAACTACATTATATTCCACCAACCATGAGCAATGATAGAAAATTCCAGAATATTTCGAGACACAATTCGAAGTGCAATTCATGCAATTTGGCCATCGCAGCCATTGATTTGGATGGAACAGTCATGTTTTTTCTTTGCCATGTGGGTCCGTTTGTTCTTTATTTCATCATTCACTCATAACACTGAATAGTATTCAATATTGATCCTTTTTCCTTCCTCAAGATATTCGATAAACAAAATAGCACCATCCCAGAATACTCACGCCATAACCTTGCGAACCGATTGTTGTGTCTTTGGTCGATTTGGAATGCTTCCACCTGCATCAACCAACAAACGCGGAACCCGTTTGAGTTGAGCTTCTTCATACTCAAATTGTCGGGTAAAATAGTAAGCACGCTGCCATATGATTACTTTGAAACCTTAGCCATCTCTCTGTATTCCATTTTGCTGTCGGTGAAAACAATTCTGCGGATTTTTTTGATGTTTTCTTTGTTAACAGCCGTATTTGGGCGACCACTACGTTGAGCGTCGTTGACGTCGCTACGACTACGTTTAAATTCATTATACCATTCGTAAACGGTTCATTTCCATGAAGCAGAGTCCGAATAATGCTTCTCAAGCCACTCTTTTGCGTCTTTCGCATTTTTTCCGTTCAAAAAACAATGCTTGATCTACACACGAAATTCTTTCTGATCCATCTTTTGACAAAGACACCAAAGTTGCTTGACACAAACAACAATAACTTGAGAACACGTCTCCTGGTCCAATTATCATGAAATTTTGACACATACCTTATAAAGGATGGCGCTATCGAATGTTATAATAGATTTTACATATGTGGTGGTATTTTTATATGTCAGTCCGCGAACTTTTTGATCAATGTAGGTAATTCTTAACTTGGACGGAAATGAAATTTGTTACAACGTTGCACTTAGTCTTTCATACATGTTGTCAGTATTTTTAAAAGACATTTTGGAACACATACGGAACTATAATAATTTCTTTAAACATATAACACAAAAATGAAAAGGGAACTCGTGTACATTTATCGAGAGCCACAAATAATCCTTTAAAGAGCCGTGTGGCTCGCGAGCCGCAGGTACCCCCCTGTATTGGCGTTTGAAACATAAGGGCCTTTGCTAATACACTGCAGTTCTCAAATGTGTGGAGATAAACTACGAGTAGTGTAGGAAAAGTAAAAGCGAAATGTGACGGTAGGAAATTATATAGAAAAGGAGACAAGGAATGGGCCTCAAAAAAGGGTAAATTAATTAAGGTAAAGAGGAACTCACTATACAGAATTAGATTAAAACAAGACATTTGTCATATTCTATAGTTCGAAGAACCATGTTAGTATCTCTTGCATTTGTGGCAGCCTTCATGTTCCTGGCTTTGCGAATAAATTTCAGGTACGGCAACCGGCTTCTTACGTGAGGAACAAATTTCTAGACATGCCGCCTCCGTCGGCTGCTGGTCGGAGGGGTAGATGGACGCCGTAAAGGGCGTGCCAATGGACTGAATACCAAGGATGCCGGTCTTTCTTTTTTTCTTTATGCTCATGTATGAATATATGTGCAACCACATTGTGCTCCGCCACCCAATAGTTAATTTTTTGCAAAGTAGTAGGAGTGGAGTGGATTAAAGGTTTGCCTGGAAGAGATTGCTTTGGTGGTAAGACCGCTCCTTGCCATCATTATATAGGTACAAATAGATAATGTGAACACTAAAGAGCTTTTCGTTCATCCCATAATCCCGGGAAACTTCACGAGTGCTATATCCCTTAGCCGCTTTTGAAAAAAAAGGCTCTTGCTACGTATAATATGTATGGCCTTGGGCCATGACGTGGCTGTCGTGGCTTCAGTGCTTAGATCTAGAAATTCTGTGTTTATGAGCGATACCTAAGTATGTATTAATGGAAAGCGTTAAGTTTTCTCCGGGCACGGTTGCTTCGGGCGGTACGTATGTCGTATCGCTCAAAAGGAGCAAACGACAGAGTGCCACCACTGTGACACCAGCGATGAGGACACGGCGTTCCACATCCTCCAAGTTTGCCCCACATGGACATTGGAGAGCTGAACCCTCATCACCACCATTGGTCCCGGCCATCATCCTAGCGATCTTCGGGAGCCAAGCTGGATGGGACACCGTCGTATCCATCTGCGAGACAGTCATGCC
Organism: Malacosoma neustria; assembly: GCA_963693495.1. NCBI lineage: Eukaryota > Metazoa > Arthropoda > Insecta > Lepidoptera > Lasiocampidae > Malacosoma > Malacosoma neustria. The sequence goes on along the minus strand of OY856395.1, from coordinate 7,753,925 downwards.
TGCAAAGGAGGCGGCGGAAAGGGAGAGAGAACGTGCTAGGCTCCCTTCCAGCTCACGCAGGGCCGCTCGTTGCCGGAGATTGACGACAGACGTCCGGCCGCCCTGGTGATCGTTCGTGGGCATGGCCCCCTAGGAAAGAGAGATGCGAGCGTGGATGTTCCGCACGTCAGCTCACTCCTGCATGAGAAAGAAGATACCAGGGCTCGTCAATCCCTCCCAGCTTTGAAGAGGCCGGCACCAGTCGGGGTCGCGGCCTGACTAATCCGTCGCATTCCGCGGCTTCGGCACTAAATGCCTTTGAAGGAACACCGGGATGGTTTTAGTGGGTATACCAGCGACGTACGTCCCCCCGCCTAGAGAAGGGGACATACGGGTGCATTTCACGGGTAGGCCCACACTAGCCCGCCGCCTTTTCCTACGCGGCGGGGTGTGCGTCATGCATTTCCACCTACCAAAAAACTACATTCAGTATGTATATTCGACTTGATTCCTGAGACACGAAATGGCGTTAATCGCATTATCAAATCGCACTGATTACGGTGTTGAGGTTTCACGTAAACCATTTAATCGTATCTCTCGTGTAATCTATATTTGAACCTGTCATATCATAATTTCTTTACCTATTTCTACTGTGTTCTTTCAGGTTCGGTTTGACGTACTAAGCGTGATACCTGAGTGTAAGCATAAAGTACACACTATACTTCTGTGCGTTCAGCTTGTTTGTGGTAATATGCAGTCCTGTATTCCAAGGGCGATGCGTTTGCGGTTGTCCTTATGATATATTGTTATTGCCCTGTCGTTGGCTTTTAAATTCTTACAAATGTGTTGTGTCCAACAAAACATGTGGGAATGTTATCGTTAAATTGAACCAACGCTCCCGATACCTTTTAAAATATTGGCCGTACTGAATGCAAATTTTATTCTTGAAAGCAATATGGTTGGTACATTATGGTAGAAAGGATGACTATGTGGAATTAAAACAAGGATACCTTACTTTCTTAAGAAGTAATAAAGACATGTAACATATACACCAAAGGATATATGTTACATAGGGCATATTACATAGGGAAGGACTATCCGTGCGGGGGTGGAGAAAGAATACTGACCTCTGCAGACGGGGTCGGCCTGTTGTAGGCGACAAAAAACTCACCCTAGCTACGTGGTAGGGCCCTAAGCCCAGATGGATGGCGACCGCCTTTGGTCTTAAGTATGCCGCCATAATAACTTTGTGTTGTGTTTCGGCATTAGTTACCCAAGTCCCTATTATACCCTTATGAGACAGCAACATGTTGGCGATGCCACTGGCGTTGCAAATACCCATAAGCGACGGTAACTGCTAAATTCTAAGCGGGCCGTCAGTCTTTCTGCTGTCTTACAGCAATAAAAAAAGGTACGGTTGCACACTATGGCGCACTGCTTTATAGTCGGTATAATTTTACGGTGGCCAAGGCAAGGTGATAAGCGTCGTAATTTCCTGGGACTGCTGCAAACACATTCTTCAATATGAATTTAAGTACTTCTGAGAGATCAAACACACGTACTCAAATGCTTGACCACTCACCATTATTAATACGCAAATAAGGTTTCGTTCCAAACCATTTTTTCTAGTGACATTTGACAGATAAATGTCATTGACGTTCCTATTCTTATTTGAATCGCTTATACATACATATCATCTTGCCAGTCAATAGACAATCATTTTTTGTTATGATTCAGGTGCACAGAGTTCCAACTCTTAATGATTATCAAATATCTCCGCTAGTGTTTTCAGAATGATATTTTCCGAAGCGCGGAGGTGAGCCCAGAACCCCGCTATGCGATGTAACACAGCTGTATTACTTAATCACTTTATTCACGAATGCACATGTGTATGTTAATACTGCTAAAAGATAGGATACCGAGAACCGTGAGATCGTTCCTGAAATATGTTGAAATGCAATTTATACTTATATAAAACCTGATACCTTTCGTTATCAACTTTTTCTAAGTACCCCACGTTCGGTTACAAATGCGTCATTGAAATTGGATCTTATTTATTCATGACAATTGTTTTCATAATTATAATGTTAGTTTTTTTATTGCTATAGGACAGCGGAATATCTAACGTAATTTAGTACTTAGCAGTTACCGTCGCCTATGGGTATTTACACCGCCAGGGGCACTGCTTAAAAACTTCTATTCGCATGAGCGGAATACAATGTTATTACGGTGGCATATTTAAAAATCAGGGGTGGTTGCCATCCAGACGGGGTTGGAGCCCTAACACCTAGCTAGGGATAAAAATGATGTGCGAAAGATTTCAATTCTACTTTTGATATCACCTACTATGCTATTTTTGTGCTCACTCTTTGCTTCTCATAGTACAGGACAGCAAAATCGGGCCGGGGTCATTTGTGATGTGAGTTTTATCGCGACCCCTATCCCTCAGGCATAAGAAGCACCAGGATAATTTTTGTGGGTATGCCAGCGCCGTATTGCATGAGTTACTGCCTTGCTGCGCGGCCCTCATATTATTATGGCGAGGCGCGTCGATGTGGAAATAGCAAAATAAATCTTCTCTTATGTTATATACCATCAACATTTTATTTGCTAGTAACATTTTGTTTGTATGCTAGAAATAAATTATTCATTTTATCTATATATTCCTGAGATTCCAGCATGCTAACTTAAGCAATTTATCTCCCCTAACGTGCGTATAACATAAAATATTATACCCGCCATGTTATTGTAACTATTAAGTTGCACATCAAAATAAATAGATAATATACATGTACTCTTTATTTTTCTCCTTGCTCCTGCCCTTATCCCACATTATACGGGGTCAGCACAAAATGTACTCTCCATTTTTTAACAGACGAAAAAAACAGAGTAGGTTCTCAAGTCGACGCGTATGTATTTTTATAATGACCACGCATAACTTTTTAGAGTAGTCCGATTTTTTTTATTGCTCTAGGACAGCAGATAGGCTGACGGCCCGCTTATAATTTAGCAGTTACCATCGCTTATGGGTCTACACAACACAAAATTATTATGGCGCCATACATAAGACCTAAGGTGGACGCCATCCTGACGAGCGTGGGGCCTTACCACGAAACTAGGGTGGTTTTGTCGCCTTTTATGACAGGCCGACCCTGGCCGCACAGGTCTGTATTCTTTCTCCGCTCCTGCTCGGATAAAAACCATTTTATAAAATCTTTTTTATTGGAAAGGGTATACCCCGAAGTTGGTCCCAAATTAATTTGGGAAAAAAATTACAACCATAAGGGTACAAAAACAGAGAATGATTGATTGTTCACTCACTGATTATATCTATGACCACGCATTACTTTTCACAGAATTTATTTATTTAAGCATGTAGTAATTAGTAGATTATAGCCACAAAAAATTATAATATATAAACTTTTTAACAAAAAATTAAACCGCCGAAAAAACTGAAATGTGAAAAATAATAAACCTTCTTTTTATTAACCTTAATAACTAAGTTCTTAAACTAATGTAAGTATACCTAAGTATTTTTGAGTCGGCGCCAAACAAGCAAATTAATTAAACCGTCAATTCCCATGCTTAAGGTAAAATGGAAAAGTTTTGTTTTTTTGCGTTATTTGATGTGTTTAAAAATTTTAAACATGGAAAATAATTTAAAAAAAATTTACATCCCTTATTTTTTTTGTAAGGGTTGTGTCACCTACAGGTGACACTGGGCGTAATGCATACCTTTAACTAAATGTGGTAATAAAAATAATACGACATATTTTCTTCTCTACAGTTTTATTACGTGAAAAAAAAACACGATAATAAATGTAATGTATTAGATAACATATGTGTGTATGTATGTTTGTATCTGTGCTTTACTTTTTACTTCTTACGATATTACGACAGCCTGCGAAACTCGCAGTAACTCCAGTTACTACCACACTTTCTTCGGATCAGCCAAGCATTTTGACAGGATGCATCCAGTCCGAAAGCGAACAGTGGAAACCACCAGTTCTTTCCTCGTAAACCTATCCTCATAGAATCGATATTCGCATCAAAGCGATCTACGCCACCCATGTATCTGTTGTACATTTTTATAAGCGATGGACAGTCAACTTGTATTTTTGTTCGTTTTTTATTTATTACACCAATCCAAACTTAGCGACAATGATTTCTTATGAGACCTTGTAAACCAGCTCACCCCTAGGCTTCTTTTTTTATCTATTTGGCGTTCATAAGATCACACTTTTCCAAGCGGTATTCCCTAATAGTTCTAGTCCCTCCAATATTATTTTCATGTAAATATTTCAGCAAAGGGAAGCCAATGAAAAAATTATCGAAATACAGGTTGTATGGACCAAGATTTTCTGGTAACCTGGAGTCTAATTCTAAAATGACAGCGGCACCTAAACCATAATCAGATTGTTTTTTCAAAGTAGGACCAGTTGCATCTTGATAAAGTTCGCAATTGACGAGATACCAATGCTGTGTAGCCGCTGACCAAAGTTTGTAATCAAAGCGGATGGGCTTCCTATGGATGTGCTGTTTGGTACTTGAACATCTTCCTCACCATCCCCTTTTCCACAAGGTGTAAAAAGTGATGTATCATTTGTCCATTTTTTTTACTGTAAATTCTTTTTTCTTTTTTTTCTTTCGAGCCGGTTCTTGATTTTCAAGCTGTCCTTCTTTTATCTCCTCTTCTTCATTATTTGTATCAGTAGGTCTAGTCTGTATTTATACTTCTGAGCGTAACATTCTACTTGGAAGGTGAAGAAAATTAGCTTCATTTTCGTCCCCACTGTCTTCATCAGTAAAGAGTCCATCTCCAGGCGGAAATAAGATGATGTCACATCTAAGCTATCTACACCTTCTATTGCATCAGCTATTTCATTCAACATCAACCTAAAGGAAAAAAGATGCTATCATGAGCGCAGCCGAAACAGGAATTTTGTTGTAATAATACCCAGTGTCACCTGCAGGTGACACTTGCAAATGTGACCGCTATTTTGAGTACAAAAGCTGTTGATTTCGCAATAAAATTATTTAGATTATAAGTTACATTCCATAACAATAGTTTGCAAAAATAATTATTACAGTACTTACCCTGTTGCCATTTTTACATCAATAAAAAGTTACAAAACCGCTCCCACGCACAAAAAATCAGAACCCTTGGAAACAATTGAATAATTTGACAGATTACGTATGGATCAGTGTAGACAAAAAAAAAAAAAAAAATATATATATATATATATATATATATATATATATATATATATATATATATATATATATATATATATATATATATAATATAAATACTACTGACTGTTAACTTTATCCTAGTTTTGTATATTTTTTCTTATTTATTAATTTTTTAATATAAATAAATTCTCCAATCTCTGTCACCTACAGGTGACAGAGACTGGGAATTCACGGGTTAATTACGTAAAGCGTGATGGGCGGTAGCGGCGCAGCGTGACACGCCCCTTCGCCGAAAATTACGAGCGTTACGAAGTTAATGTCAGCGAGACAGCAATCCGAACGGCTACACACGTGAGGGCACTGACGCTGACTCAAAATTGCTTAGGTATACTTACATTAGTTTAAGAACTTATTTATTAAGGTTAATAAAAAGAAGGTTTATTATTTTTTGTTATTCAATTTTTTAGGCGGTTTAATATTTTGTTCAAAAGTTTTTTTGCCAGATCATCTTTTACGCAATCTATCTAACTTTTTTTTGGTCTACCTCTACTCCTGTTACTTAATTTATCTACAAACATAAAAATTCTTGCAGCTAATACACAATAGGCTTAAAGCGCTTAAAGCGATTTCTTCCATGCAACTAGCCGAGATCATCGGCATTTATGATCAGTCTGCTAATCTCCTTAGATCTTTTCCCTTTATGGCGTAAAATGGCGCGAGTTGAACTGAAATAACCAACCTGGCACCAGCGGGCCCCAGGTTCCAAGACTTGATATGCCAAACACGATGTATGATAAACAAAATAAAAATAATTATTACGTCATTAAAGTAGATCGCTAATTTCAAATAGTACTGATTGCTACACGCTCTATACGATGTGTTTTTTTTAGCTTTGCAACCTTGCATTTCAACAAGTCAGACAATGGGATGAACTCTGTCCGATCTCCTCCAACCTGTCACTGGAAAATAATTCAACGACCTTCGTAGCGTGTTAGGTATTTTTTTGCCCGGGGAATACTACATCTCACCGACGCGGGTATGTGGGGTTCTCTGTTCCTACATCATTATTGCTGAGAAACAGCAGAAGTAGTTGCGACGCCAGAGGCACCGCGAACATACTGTTGTCCCATAGGAGTACAGGAACCTGGGTCATTGATGTCGGAACACAACACAAGGTTATTATGGCGGCATGCTTATAGACCAAGGCTGGTTACCATTCCGACGGCCTTGGCAGCCGCATACCCGCTAATAACCCCGGTGGTCACCTGCCTTCTGCAATCGCTCTAAAACTGACTTTAGGGCTAGATGGCGCTTCGTGAATTGTCATATATTTATTTATAAAATCTTTCTCCGTTAACTGCATCATATAATCCATTGAAACTGTGGAGGATACTGTCCTTAATAAATGAATATTCAATATAAAAACCCGTTTAGAATAAGCGATCACTTTTATTAAGCAGGTTAACGTATATTCGGGCTTGAAAAAGATACCATTTTGATAAGAATAGTGTCACAAAGCCGACCCGATGGAATTTATGTTAATAGAAAGGTAGGCATAAAATGTGTGTGTACCGGAGCTTCTAAATCTATATACATTTCTATATAAATAAAAATTGTAACGTCTGTTTCGAAATAACAAATTAAATGCCTAGGAGGCATATATAACAAAAAGGAATTTAAACATTCGAGGCTCCCTTTTTCTTGATTGTCCATTATAGCCAAAAATTCATTTACCAATAAAAGAATTGGCAGGTGGCACTTAAAATCGTGTACTTAATTTATTTTTTATTGTCTAAATTATTTACGGGCTTTTGTTAAAAATGTCATGACAGCCACATTTCATCTTAATTACAAATTACTCACAATTTATAAATCTTAAAATTATTGTAAAGTAAAACAGGCGCAGCAGAGAGCGGCCTTCACGGGATGCTCAAGAAAATACTTCATTTAAAAAGATTTAATTTGTATGTACCCCACAGAAAGAGAAGCTAGTTTAACAAATATATTTTCTACATATTTCTACAATAAGTTTTTTTCGTGGAATAACCCTTTTTGTTGATCTTCCGGCCGCGGAGGAGACTAAGGGTATTTTTTTATTGCTGTAGGACAGCAGACAGGCTGACGGCCTGCTTAGAATTTAGCAGTTACCATCGCCTATGGATGTTTGCAACGCTAGTGGCATCGCGAACACGCTGCTGTCCCATAAAGGTACAAGGACTTAGGTCACTAATGCCGGAACACAACACAAGGTTATTATGGCGGCATACTTAAGACCAAAGGTGGTCGCCATCCAGACGTATTTGAGGGCCTACCACGTAGCTAGGGTGGGTTGTTTTGTCGCCTTTTACGACAGGCTGACCCCGACCACAGAGGTTAGTATTCTTTCTCCGCCCTTGCACGGATAAAAATAAATATGTGATAAAGGGGTAAAAAAAGTGAAAATTAATGTCCGAAAATAAGACTTGGCTTAAAGGTCTTGTAACCAAGTCATGAAATCTTATTTAAAAAAAAACAGAGTAAAGAACTAAATTTTATTTTTTAACATTAGGGATGCGTTCACTTCCAACACACACCCAGTCGCTTGAGGGCTGGAACTCCAGTGTATGTGTTCAAGTAGGTACCTACCTAACCGGTTAAATATATCATTTTAAATAGGTATCATACATGTTCAAAGAATCTTAAAACCTCTTCAAGACAACAAAAGGGACTCAGGAGGAAAGTAAAATACAAAACATGACAAATAACTCCTTAACTCGATAATACTGTGAATAATCGATGGAGGCTCAGTTACAATTAATAAAGCCTTAGTATATTGATATAACCAGGATTCCGACGCCCCTATAGGGTTACTATAAAGACTATTCGTATTTATTAACTTGCTATATCGTACAGGTGGTGACAAAATGTTTAAAATATATTTTCTTAGCGATAAAAGTTATTTACTGGATATCTGTTATGTTTAATTTTATAGCTAGAGTTCAGCAGACAGGTAAACGGCCCAACCCTTGTAGGTGGCGTAACGGATAACGCACTTCAGTATGCTTGCGGAGGTCACGGGTTCGATTCCCATCTCGCGTCTGGGTGTTTATGTATAATATGTATTTGTTTACAAAAAAAAAGTATATAAGTAGTATATCAGTTGTCTAGGGCCCATAACACAAGTGCTACTTAGTCTGGGTCTAGATGACGCTGTGTGAATTGTCACAAAATATTTATAAAAAAAAACTGAAATAAACTGGATGTTTATCTATAATATGTATTCATTTTCTAACATACTAAGTGCTACTCTGGAACTAGATGGCGCTATGTGAATAGTCACTATATTTAATTATTCCTCAGTGGGGGACGAATAAAATAGCGCATTTGGAATAGTAGTACCTTATTTTAATTTTTACTCTGACTGCTGTCTTACCCTCTAAGAAAAAATATTGCTCTTCTTTTACTGCCTAAGAAGTGATGTAATTTTCAGCGTCTATCGAGAGTTGCACCGACGCCGATGGTGAGCCCTGTCAATGTTTTGTGTGTTTATTAAATTAGTTTGTTAAAGAATCCCCTGGTGTTGCCAAACTTCACTTACTATGTTAAACTGTACATTTTTTACAACATAATGTAGAAGATACTCCTCAGATGCTAAGATAATAAAACACTTTCTCGGTGTAGGGGCAGAGAAAGAATACAGACCCTTGCAGCCGCGGTCTACCTGTTGTAAAAGTCAACAAAACTACCCTATCTAGGGTAAGTAAGGTTATTATGGCGGCATATTTAAAAACCCAGGGGTGGTTGTCATCCAGACGGGCTTGGAGCGCTACCAACTAGCTTGGGTTGTTTAGTCGCCTTTTACGACAGACCGACCCTGGCCGCAGAAGTCAGTATTCTTTCCCCGCTCCTGCATGGATAACATAATCCTTGTAAAGATTTTAAGCCATTAGACCACGTTATCAGAAGATTGTCAAATCTGAAAGTAGATGGGTACAAGGGTAAACCTGAAAAGAGTTGGGAAGAATATGTGGTGCGTGAATGAAGTGAACTGACAAATGAAGAATGCCAAGATACTGTGTTATATATGTCTATGTATACATATATGTGAAATAAGGCTAGAAACGATAATAAACAAAAACATATAGAAATTCCCTACATTGTGCACACATAGTTCTAAAAGTAGAAACAAGTTATATTGTGAACAAAACGACCTACATTACAACTTTAGCTGACCGTGTGAAACAATGATTTACAAATAATGCTTCTTAGAAATAAGGCACTAATATCAGTATTTATACTTGCATATAGCTCGTAGACATAAACATCCGTATGCTTCATAATACAAGCATCGTATTGTGAATTAAAATCAATTAAAACAACTTTATTGAATCCCCAGAATGCTGTCAAAGCTATTTGCAAATATCGTCTTGGCAGAAGCGTTCGATACCGTAACGTGCCAATGACTTTCTTAAACATAAAAATAATTCTCAGAAACGCACTTGTGATCCCGACTGTCTTCTCTCGTAAGCGATGTACAATCGTAGCTTTTTCGATGAAAAAAAGTATTGGAGAATCCAGCTGTGCGATATTTATGACTTTATATTGTTTATCTCGTTTTATCTTGTGATTTACATATATTATTGTCTCGTTCACTCAGTGTGCCCGCTGTTATCTACGATTGCGTTTCGCTGCATGTTTTCCGATGAATATTTTAAATTTCAAGATGTTTCAATATTATTGGCCTTGTGGAAAGTGTGTCGGAAGCCATGGCTTAGGACAATTCTTGGGATCACATATTTTAAACTCATTTTGTTTATTTTATAATGACTTTGATAAATCTGTGGACGAATGTAAGGTTTTTACTTTCAAACCAATTCTACAGCATGTAATATTTGCAATATATTTCAACAAAGTAAAAAAGCAGCCTAGTTATATGAATCTCGGAAACCAACGATGGCATAACCGTAGGTATATAATTTTATCGCCTAATGTGTAAATGACAACATAATTTTTATGTGCTGACGGCAAAGAAATACCTCGTGGGAAACTTGCGTATCAAGTTCACCAGTATGTTGCCTTTATTCTGCCTTCGATTATTTGGATAATCTGTTACCTTCTACGTGGAGACTCAGGCCCAATAGATGGACGTCGAGCTGTCTAATAGACTGTCAGGGTATGAAGATAATTTTCATGACAGCAATAAAAAGAAATGAAATAAACGTAAGACAATTCACACAGCGCCAAAGAATGAAGCAGAACTATAGTGTTTTGGGTAATAGACAACTGATATACTTTTTTATTGTAAATAAATATATATTATAAATAAATAGACTTGGCTCATTGCTCTATTCTTGCCTGTTTATTGTCTCCTCTTTCCTAAATCTTTTAACATTAGTTCTAAGGGAATTTAAATTTGTTTGGAATTTCAGACGTCTAAGATGGTAACACAGAAATAAATAGTCTTTGCCATACTCCATTCATTAAAAAAAAAACACTCCAAGACCCGCGCCAATCTTATCTTTTAGCTGGTATACCTGCTAAGCAGCTGGGTGACTGACTAGTCACTCTGAAAAGAAAAAAAAGTCATATCAATTGGTTTACTGGTAATACGAAATGCGGACTCGAATTCCGATAAGGATGCATATATTAATGTAATGCATTCTACGTGCAAGGGCGGATTAAATATGAATACTAACCCCTGCGGCCGTGGCAGTCTGTCTTGATAAACCACGAAACAACCCTAGATGGTAGGGCTCCAAGCCCGTCTGGATACCAAGCACCACAAATATGTTTCAAATATGCTGTCATAATATCCTTGTGTTCCGGGATAAGTGACCCAGGTTCCTCTACGCAGCGTGTTGGCGATGCCCCTGGCGTCGCGGGTATCCATAGACCATGGCCATTGCTTGGTATTGAGTAGGCTAATCTGCCTGTTGTTCCAAAGCAATAAAAAAGAATATATTTTCTCTGAAGTCGAAGACCATCTTCTATTGAGATGTCACAAAGTAAAAGTATTTCACGTTCATGTATAGTGAACACATGGAATACATGTGACCAAATATTTTTTTCGCAGAAAATACTGTTGTCCTATCCCGCAATCGTGAGAGAAAAGTTAAGAGCCTTGTCCGATGCTAAAAATGTTGGATCAGCGAAAAGAGCGTCGTAACACCTCCACCCGGGCATCGGGCAGTAGAGGAACACTAGTGGTTTTATTGGGTATCCAGCGAAGTGCGTCCCCATGTCAAATGTGGCACGGGCCCAATGCGCGGTAGTTCCGCACTGCCACGCACCCACAAGTGGAGGAATATGTATTTGGTACACTATAACATTTCAATACCACGGAATTGGTTTCTATTTCTATAAAGTTCATTGTTTGCATTTCTATTATAATAGACACATAGGTATCCATATTTATCAGTAAGGCTGTGCGGGGTGCAAGATAGCCCCGCATCCACTAATTATCACGTCCAGCCGACCCGATAGAGATATTTTTGTTTTTTCTGTCTATCCACTTAATAACATTCTTCACGCTGTTGAACAGAGGGATATGTTGAGTCGAAATTATTTATTATAAATTATTTTTGAAGTCAAATTTCTTTAGCAACATTATTTGAAAATTCGATAAAAGCGGCACCAAAAAGATACAAACATATTCATAAATAGATTTTAGCCTTAGAATGAGAACAAGTATACAGTGTTTCTTATAATCTTCGCCTCCTCTTTATCCGGGCTTTCGTAGCTTTAATAATAAATATGAAATGTACTACTTTTCTTATGTTATTTTTAAATATTACTACTTTCTTAGGAACCTCTACGATCGCGATGGCAGGAAAAGTAACTGTTTAGTTTTTGATGTCAAGATTGGGGAGTACACTTGTGGAATCAGTTTCTTCTTCAAGAGGTTAAGGGTCGACGGTGTTCCCTTTTATAGAAATCGGATATGTCATGTCAATTAACTGATAAGATATTATGAACTCCGCGAATCATGCAACGTTCTCAGGTTGCAATCGGGATTCACTAGAAGATAATGAAAATCAAAATCTTGCCATATTGTGTCGCCAATCTCCGACAGGGGTAGACCCAAGTGGTGTTTAAATTATTAAAATTTGGAATAGTGTCCTCGCACAATCATTGGCTTCTCAGATACCAGGAAGTTTAGTGGTACTAGTGTAATTGCGAAGTGGAAAAAAAAACATACTAATATCACGCTACTTGACTATGATCTTTCATCTAGTGTGGAGGCGAAATATGTGTATGCCTTAATATTCAACAGTGCATTCTTTTTGACTTAATATCACTATACCTTATCCATTTTACCAAAAAATAAAATGTAAACAAATCGTAAAAAGGGTTTTTTGGATGTCGATTTTACAATAATCAACATGATATAAAAATTATCATAGCAACTTTTAATTATTTATTAGAAATATCTCCTATATTCTTATTTTTTTTTTACTATTCCTTACATATCAATATAATTTTATTTTTACAATTATTATGAATGATAAATATAATGCATATAAAATTTACATATTTACAACATTAATTGTAATAACTAATTTACATTCTAAAGAACCTAAAAAGACAATGTTTCCAAATCTCTTACTGGTTGTATATGCTGGTAATTGTAAGTGTACTGTTCAACGTACTATTGTCCATTGGAAGGGGTGTTTTATTATTACGGTCGGATTATACCCGCCATGTTGTTTTTATTCTAGCTTTGTTTGAGAAACATTGGTTTGTTTGTTTACATTTTACTTTTTGGTAAAGTGGATAGAGTATAGGATAGACTAGAGAGTGTTAGAATGATCGCTAGTCCCATTTGGTTTCGTTCTTTTTTTCTTTTTCAGACAGGAAATGACAATTCAAACTTCTACAAAGTAATCGTTCCGCATTAGCACATGAGAAAAAAATAAAGGTACGTTTATTTTTTACTCATGTGGCATTAGTGTGATAAATATGGTTTTCAGTGTGCGCAACAACAGCGAGCATCGTGTTAGGCCGAATTTCAGTGATCCGCAGTTAATCAGTTAACATGTTCATCCTGATGATTAAGATAAATAAATAAATGTACTATGACAATTCACACAGCGTCATCTAGCTCCAAAGTAAGTAACATAGCACTTGTGTTATGGGAACTAGAGAGCCGATATTTTTTACATACTTTTCTTCTATACAAATAAATAAAATTGGAGGGTCTGTTTGTAATATTAAAATAACCGCTTTTTACTAAGTGCATTCGGACGTATACACGGTACATATACGTATTGCGGAGGCGCATGGCGTAACAGTTGCTTTCGATAATACTGACTGTTAGCATATTTCATTTATATCTTAGGGTTTATAGGGTTTGTAATCCAAAATAAACCATAAGATATATCCAAAAAATTCTGCCCAAAGTCACTATTCCACGCGAACGGAGTCGCGGGCACAGCTAGTTTGTAAATAAATACATAGGTATTATATATAAAACCAGACGCATACCACACCCAGACGCAGGTACGAAATCGAACCCGTGACCTCCGTATGCATTCCGACGTGCGCAAGCCGCTATGCCACGGAGCTCGTCGCAGGCCGTCAAGATGATGTAACAAATCTTTAAATAAATAAAGTAATCCCTAAATACTAAAGGTCGTATCCACAGATTTCGTGTGCTAACACCCTAATGCCTTCGTCGCCAGCGGTCATCGAGAGCGGAAGTCTCCAAGACCGTTCGTTTTGAGTTTTCGGCTCCCAGATTTTTTTCTCATTCACCTCTTCCAAGAAAGTTTACGGCTGGAAGATGGTTACAAAAAACCTTAATCTTAAGTTCAAATGCTATGGGAACTGAGTTTCGTGATAAATAAATATATATATGTCAATTAAGGCTATAAAGGTCCATGACTTGTGGGCTCTCGAATTTCAAAACACAGTAACTGCCGAAAATTTTTTTTAACATAGATCATGTTCACAAGCGAATAGAAGGGAAGAATGCCATCTAGGAAATTGATAGAAATAGGAGTGGATGGATACAGAAGCAGAGGTAGACCAAAGAAAAGATGGATGAATTGCTTAAATGATATGGTGATAAAGAGTGTGAATGTTGAGATGTCGGCTAACAGAGAGGAGGAGAGAACATCTTGTGCCGACCCCGATAATATGGGATAAGGGCAGGCAGAAGAAATGATCTTCTTTTCATTACCCTAGAACTAAAACTATTAAAATATCGGTTTTGAATTTTTTCCCCTAACTGTTTTGAAATGGGTGGGGGGCCCCCCCTCCAAATGGGTGGGCCCCCCCCTCCCCCGGAGGAAGGGGCATGAAGAATCGGAAAGCTGTTGGATCCGATGGAGTCCCCATCAAAGCCTGGAAGGCGATGGGCTCTTGTGGTGTGGACATCTTAACCGACCTTTTTAATCGGGCACTCCTCACCGGTACGATCCCGAGCTAATGGAAACTGAGTATCATTACTTCAGTCTTCAAAGGCAAGGGGTCGGTACAGAAGTGCGGTAATTACCGAGGTATCAAGGTCATGTCCCACACCATAAAGCTTTTCGAAAGGGTTATCGACTCTCCGATTCGACATGAGTGCACTGTCTCGGAATGTCAATATGGGTTTCGCCCTGGTCACGGGACGATGAACCCTGTTTTTGCCATAAGGACTGTCGCGGAGAAATATAAGACGAAGAATACGTCTCTGCGTTGCCTGTTTCTCGACTTGCAGAAGGCCTTCGACTGTTTTCCTCGCGCGATAATCTGGTGGGCATTGTAGTCCAAAGGGATTCCAAAGGCCTATATTGACATTATCTGAGACATGTACCGCGATTCCAATTCTGTGGTTCGGACCGCTGTTAGTGACACAAAATCCTTCCCCATCACTGTCGGAGTACACCAGGGATCCGTTCTTAGTCCGTTTCTGTTTAGCGTGGTATTACACGTACTGTCAGACAGCATCAGAAACTCGCATGAGCAGCCCCCATGGTTGCTCATGTATACTGATGATATCGCGCTGGCAGATTCGGACAGAGGTAGGTTGGTGGGACGTATGAAGGCGTGGAAGGAATCGCTTGAGAACGGCGGTCTGAAACTCAATGTGGCGAAAACCGAGTACTTGGCCTGTAACTCCACAGATCCCACACCCGTGCGCATAGGCGGTCAAGCGCACGGAACTCGTGAAATACCTGGAATCTGTATTTCACGCGTCTGGTGACATTGATTACGCCGTTAAGGCACGTACTGCTGCTGCATGGGCCAAAAGGCGTGAGGTGACTGGTACATTTGTGACCCCAAAATACCGGTTAAATTGAAGG
Source organism: Malacosoma neustria (assembly GCA_963693495.1). Lineage (NCBI taxonomy): Eukaryota > Metazoa > Arthropoda > Insecta > Lepidoptera > Lasiocampidae > Malacosoma > Malacosoma neustria. Next base: position 7,738,482 of record OY856395.1, on the reverse strand, counting down.
GACAGGCTATAAGACCATCATTAGGCCTGTCCTTTTATACGGATGTGAAGCGTGGCCGGTGCTGGAGCGACACAAGCAGCCACTGCGAGTCACGGAGATGAATATGCTGCGGCGGATGTATGGAGTAACGCGGAAGGACCGCTCTCGCATTCGCGGCAGCTTTCATGTCCGTGCGGATAAATTGCAGGAGTGTCGCCTTCGCTGGTATGGCCACGTTTTACGGCAACCGGCTACTTATGTGGGGAACAAATGTCTGGCCATGCACTCCCAACGGGCCCCGGTAGGAGGGGTAGACCCAAAAAGTGCTGGCTTGACGTCGTAAGGGTTGATATGCGTGCCAATGGACTGATCACCAGAGATGTCGAAGACCGTGCGAAGTACAGAAGAAAATGTCGATAGGCGGACCCCGAGCGAGAGTTTAGGTTGTAACCGGGATTCAACGCCAAGATATTGATGACTGTGTTTTGAAATAGGCAACCGTTGTGAAGGTGAAACCTTTATTGATCTTTGTTTTTTTTAATGCTGTAGGACAGCAGACAGGCTGACAGCCCGCTTAGAATTTAGTAGTTACCGTCGCCTATGGGTGTTTGCAACGTCAGTGGCATCGCGAACATGCTGCTGTCCCATAAGGGTACAGGAACTTGGGTCACTAATGCCGGAACACAACACAAGGTTATTACGCCGGCATACTTAAGACCAAAGGTGGTCGCCATCCAGACGGGCTTGAGGCTCTACCACGTAATTAGGGTGGGTTGTTTTGTCACCTTTTACGACAGGCCTACCTCGGCCACAGAGGTTAGTATTCTTTCTCCGCCCCTGCACGGATAAAAACTGATTTTCCTTGTTTGCGGAACTGCTAAAATATTGTCTCCTATTAAGTACATTTGGAAACGATTTATCTTGTAGTTTTTCTGTTTTGGTTTGGGGACCCAAACTTTATATTACTACAAGCATAATTTGCTATATCTTTATTTATTTAATAAGCTACAACGTCTCCAGTAATATAGGCTACCTTGTATTTTTTCATAATTTCATGTATTTTCTCCGTGAAGGTTGAATAATTATACTGACCTCTGCGGCCTGGATCGGTTTGTCGTAAAGGGCGACAAAACAACCCTAGCTAGGTATAGTCTCAAGTCTGTCTAGATGGTAACCCCTGGTCTATAAGTGTGCTCCATCCATCCATAATAATCTTGTGTTGTTAATCGGCATTAGTGATCCAGGTTTCAGTATCCCTATGCAGACAGTAAGACTTAGAAAATGGCAAAATAAGTTTGTATATATTCCAATTATTACTAAGAGCTGAAAAAACCATGTAAAATTTAATTCGAAATTCAATAAATATTTGTTTAATTTTGTAAGAACTGAAATTGTGTTGTTTAAAAAATGTTACTATTGGATCGGTTGAACGAAAAACAAAAAGCTTGTATTATATTACCTTTATATAAACTTAAAAATACATATTACTTACAAATATATCATATTTCTTTTTAAGTACATGATGTAAAACTAACGCCTAACTCTTGGAAAATCTAGATTTTCTTCAAATTAATAGATTAGGTATTTATTTAAATTTTTAAGTCGGAATACTTTTATGGAAAGCGCCATCTGTTACTGCAATGTATTAACAACTACCTAAAGACGAGTCACGTAGAGACGTAAAATATTTATATGCCAACATCCGAATATGTCCAGTAGGTGGCAGGTAATAGTCATCTATTTACTATGAGCAAATATAAACTTATTATTTGTATAAATATTTTCCTTTATTTTACGTTCTCAACTAAAAGAGAATAATCAAAAAAAAAAAAATAATAATAATAATTCATTTTAATGCTTATCGTGGGGTTTCTTTAAATCAGACGGGTGTAAGATTTGTGGTATGTATTTTATTTTATCATAATAAAAAGCGAATTTATAATCCAACTAAACTAAATCTAAATACATATTAAAATAAATATTAAAATTTTATTATACCAGTAACAAAGATGAATTACGTGTCTATGGTCAAATCACCGCTCTATGGTTCCTGGAGAATTAATTGTCAAATTTTGGCAGTCTGTTTTAAGTTATAGTTGTTGTAGTACGCGAGCGCGTTGACTCTCCATATTTCACGTCGGAAATATGCTGTGAAAGTGTTTTTAAGATTATTTAATGACTGAATATTATGCGTTGTTGTCAGTTTATGAAGTCATTATACCAGTGATATGTGTATAAGTGTATATTAGTGACGAAATTTATGTAAAAACGTAAAGTGAAGAGGGAGATTGTACGATTACTCGAAGTTTGCCGGCTTTATCTTATTGTGGTGAGTACATGATCGATATTTTACCCCCTTTTAGCCTTCATTTGGCTCTTTTTATCCGTTTTATGGTGTAATTGTGCTTGTATTTGATGTATATTCAACAATATATTGTTTTAATAGTACCGGTTTTGTGTTGTTATGGCAGCGTAAGGCTTCCCCTATATTTAATTTATTGTTTTCTCATTATTATTTATTTTGAACCCTTAACTGTTATTTAGCCTTGCATTTAATAAGTATTAATTTTATTAAGATTCTTGCTTTTTAAGTTTTGAGTGTGATGTTTAATTATTTTACTGTTGAAATTTAATAAAAATCAAATAAGATGATAACATACCTTTTTAAAATTATTTTATACCTTTTTAATTAACGGAGTATCAATATAAAACAAATTTAAAGTAAAATGTTATTAGTATTATAGATATGTAAGGTTGATCTCATTACTTTCCTATAGAAACCCTGGTCATATATTTATAAATTAAAAAATTTAAGGATTGGAAGAAAGGCTTTTAGTAATTAATACAAGTTAAAGCCTAACCTTAGCCCAATGTATGTAAAATTAAAATAGTCATGTCCAGGAATACAAAATTACATTTATTTAATTTAAACATATCTACAATTCTACATCTCAAATTGTATAATGCATTCATAAAATAATAAATTGTAATGTTTTATTGTAATGAATTTGTACTTACTTGCATAACATCTTACAGATGACTATAGTATGATATTTTTAGAAATTCTACCTGATTTATGATTTTTTAAAATTCTAAATTATATAGGTAATCAATAATCAAAATAGAAATAATATATATGATACGAAAAAAGAGCACAAAGTTTTAAATAAATATGATATCCTGTGTTAATTAATCTGCTCATTGTCCTCAATGAATATTTGTGATACCAAGGGTATACTGCTAACACTCAAAACACTTGTACTCTTTGAACAAAAGTGGCTGTTACAGTGTATCCTCCTGCTAGATAATTCTGTGAGCACTAGCAGAACACATATAAGTTGATATAGTGTACATTGCTTTGTAGAAATGAATTGACTCCATTTTTTTATTTAATTAGTTTTCTATTTAGTCTAATTAGACTAAAATTAAAGAAATAAGATATATTAATATTTTTTTGTTTCCTTTTTCAGTTATGATATCTATAGGTATTTTTCCAGTTATTATATCTGTGAATGTGGGGATATTTTTATATTTACATTCAAAATGATCTTATCACATTTTATGTGTGTGAACCCTGTTGAAGGAATATAAAAATGTTATTATGAACATAACAGTATTTTTTTTATTAAATGTTCTGTAACTAATTGGCTATCACATTATGTATTAATATAATGCAAATTTGAAGGCTGAAATAATTTTTTAATAAATACAAGTGTTTACATTATTGTATTAAATAAATTTTATTCAATGTTTCAAACATCCATAAAGTTCAAAGTTGCATGGTTGTTTCTAACTGTTTTACATAACTTCTCTCAGCCAGTACTTACATTTTTAATAGTAAAAATTATATACATAAAATGTGGAGTTTTTACAATATTTTGAAGATGGACACATTTTTGCAAGTAAACTTATACCTTACACTTAAATATTACTTAAAAAACTTGTTTGATCCATGCATATAGGGTATTTAAAATCTCGCCTCTTGATTTTTGTTACCTACCCTCACTCTCGGAGAGGTAAATGGTAAAAGCGAGGATGGGACGACTATAATAAAGGAGTAACGCGCAAGCTTCTAAACATGTGGGACGGTCGATGTTCAACCTCCCTGATAGTTACTCCAAACTCGCACTCTCATTGGCCGTGCCATATAATTGTGTGTTCAGTGCATGACATTTGAGCATGCTTTCCGTCTATTTGTTGTTTTTTAATATTTGATAAATATGCATATTTATATTAAAAAATCATTAACTAACTTAATTATTGTTTGAAGCCAGTGCCTAGGACAATATTTCAATAATCAAATAAGTAATTTATCAGTTTCTTGTATTTAACTGAGGTATAGCAACCCTATTTGAGGATAGAATTAGGATGAAAATAACTTACCTATGTCATTCTAGAAGTGGTTATTCCACTTGTTCATTTCAAGTGAAATTCATTCATTTATTGCTGTGAGATAGCAGACTAGCTGACGGCCCACTATACAATAGCAGTTACCGTCGCCTATGAGTGTTTGCGACGCCAGGGGCACTGCCAGCACGCTGCCCTCCGCGTGGGGTACTGGAACCTGGTCATTTCTAGCGAAACACAAAACAATTTTATTATTGCGCCAGATTTATTATACCATAGGTACCTACTGGTCCTGGCACCATACCACCTAGCAAGGCGTTCAGAAATTCTATTGAGATTTCCACCTCATTAATTTCCATACTAAATAAAAGTTTTTTTATTTACAACTTTATTATTACAGATGTATAAAATGTGCAGAAGTGAGTAAATAAAGAAAATTAATTTCCTTCTAACTTTTAGAGAAATGTGATTTATTTGAATGTTTTAATAAAGGAACATGTAATTTTTTAGGATATTGCTACAAACATAATGGCCTTCATAAAACACTACGGAAGAATTTAAATCATTTTCATGTCAAAATATCGCTTAGATCATACACGTAGTAATAAAACCGCGTAAACAGCCTTGTAATTTAACACCTATTACAGAGAAGTGTTACGTCACCTATAGATATCGTCGTGAGCTAGATTTTTGATCGAATTCGAACTGGACTAGACGCAAAATTTTATGAGGATAAACTTTTAACCATGAGCGGAAAGAAGACCTCAATTTTCTTTATATGTACTAGTTTTGTTTGTTGATATTTAAAAACTCATTTTTAGATGAGAAAAACATCACAGTATTAGATCACAGCGATAACCATCGCAAGGATTTGTACCATCATACAATTTGCGGATATTTAATTTTAACCTTTTTTTGAGGTGAAAAAGCTTTTTGCACTCCCCACCGCTTCGAAAGGATACGTATACCTAGATTAGAAGTAACTATTTGTAGATTATCTAAATAGTTCATCCTCCATGATCGAGGATCGAACGCAAATACATATAGTAGCCAGTAAATGAACCGTGTTGTCAGTTTTTTGTATCGGATCCTTTCTATGTACTTGATTTTCTTGTGCAAAGAAAAACATAATTAGTACGGGTCAAATATGGTTAACAAGTTACAAAAAAATCAAAGTAGCACTTTCTAGGCTACATATGAGCCCACAAAACGAGTAATCAATTTGTTGCCTTCGCCTACGCAAGGATGCCAGTCGTTTCTGGAAGTCGGGATGAGGTTTTCCCAGCGCATACGAGCGTACGATATGGGATTTAAAAAAAATCATTGTAAAATTTAGCGTTGTAAACGACTAATGTCAGCTGATCGACGCCACCTTTTTATAAAACATGCGTGATACAACATTGGAGAGACAGTTTGATGTGTTGAAATATTAAGCACTGAAAAGCAAGCCTAGTGCTATGTTAGTTGATAATGACTAATCTATGACACATAGTTTTACAATGAACCTTTCATTTATGCCGTGAAAATGTTATAAAGCGGCGCCATATACAGATCAGCGTTTTATAGTTGAATGTTTTCGTATTAAAAGTGTCCAAGAACAATTAGTTAATTCTTATAAGCGGCTTTACACTTCGAGGAAACACTTTTCTGAGCTCCTCGACCGCGGGGGTGTCAGGGTTATGTGGAACTCCGTTAGACTAACCACTAAAAACCCCGCTGTTCTTCTCTCGCCTAGTGTCTGGGTTGACGGACAACTGATCTTTTTTTAAATGCTAAATTTAATATAAATTAAATAAATAATAATAATTTTAATTATTTTAAATAACATATTGTAAATATTTTTACCATATATTTTCCGCACCTACGATTCGGACCGATTAAAATGAGCGGAAATTTATTCTTCTATAAAATTATTGTATATTGTTTTATAAATTGAAATACTTTACGTAAGAGGGCGGCAAATTTATCTTCCGTCCCGGGCGGCTAATACCCACGCTACGCTACTGCTAATACTACGAATACTTTTTGGTTAAACCTTTTCAAACATCTACTACAAACCACACGTGTCCTGATAATAAAGATAGTATGTACATGAAAAATAAAACGATTTTATCTCATACCAAATTAAGAAGACGGTGTAACGTGGCCGGGCCAACGCCCTGCGCAGTTTATGATATTTTTTCACTGCAATCCGTTCTTATGAGTAACAGGGCTGTCGTATTGGAATTAGGGCAGTTAGATTTATACTAAATACAAAAATCTAGCACGAAAAAGATTTTAAGCTCACATTTTATATGACGTATGAATATTTTGTCATGGGTAACATCGTAATAAATAAAAATGATTCTGTTCGAAAAGAAGAAGGTGGAAATTGGTCCAAATTTTTTATCCGTGCAGGGGCGGAGAAAGAATACTAACCTCTGCGGCTGGGGTCGGCCTGTCGTAAAAGGCGACTAAACAACCCACCCTAGCTACGTGGTAGGGCCTCAAGCCCGTCTGGATGGCGACCACCTTTGGTCTTAAGTATGTTGCCATAATAACCTTGTGTTGTGTTCCGGCATTAGTGACCTAAGTTCCTGTACTCTTATGGGACAACAGCGTGTTCGTGATGCCACTGGCGTTGCATACACCCATAGGCGACGGTAACTGCTAAATTCTAAGCGAGCCGTCAGCCTGTCTGCTGTCCTACAGCAATATTAAAAGTTATGTATCAACCCTATGTGCACATGCGTCTAACCGACTCGTTAAAACGTAAGGCGGCAAGAAACAATGCGATCTCCGCAACACATCTGGATCGTCAAACACGAGGAGTCTCAAAGCTGGCTCGACTTGTGACGTAACTCACCACGCCAGCGTAGTCATTAATGTTATACGGTTGTTTTATAAACAGTTAATTTTAGTTGAGAATTGTTCTAATAAGGCAAACTAAATGTGTAATGGAGTTGTCACATTAGAATCGGATTTATATTTCTTGTTACAGTCAGATATAAGTTTAAAAATTTAAACATTAAAATAACATGTCTGATGACACTGACGAATTTAAATAACCACCTGCTGTTTAGCAAGAAGAATCAAAAACAAACTTTATCGAAGAAAATATAAATAAATATCTTATTACAAATGATGATCAGTAAATTAACCTTACAACGGTATATTGATACCATCCTGAAGCTCAGAATGTACCACGTTAAGATTTAACACAGCATTGATTTCAGGACCCCACCACCTCATACGCGTCAGTAATCTGAGCCGTAGCTGTAAATGATTTACCTAAGTTTATTATCTCGTATAAAATATTTCGAGTCCAAAACAGTATTGTCATCCATAAAAGTTACACGCACTTCGTGTGACGTTACCAACCAACTTTCTAAACTCGGTCCTAAAAGGGAAGGCGGTCCTGTCGTAATCAATATAACAAACGAAACACTGTCACCACTTCCACAACCGTCCGTGAGCTTTAAATGTCAAATATTGAAATAATTTTCCTTTTTGTTTTTTACAGAATTGACTACCTCAATTGCTTTGTCCTTCTACAAAAAGCCTTTTTTGTCTTTTAGTGCCTTAATTTGCTTTCATATTCAAAAAATAATTATATATATTCCGTAAAAAGTAATTTGATTATCAATTTAACAAAGTCGAAATCGATTTGCTTTCTTTTCAATCTTATTGAGTTAAAACTAGTTAACATTGCTTTCGATAGATAAAACGAATTATGCTACATATACTATATGTATATCAGGGAATAACCGCAGCTTATATTAAAAAAAAAAACATTTTTAATTTAATTTTGGGTTATGGTTGTTTCTAGTTGCACCGAGTATCGGTTGAGTTTACTTCATTTTCTTCAGAATTATATTATAATACTAGCTGTGCCCGCGACTCCGTCCGCGTGGAATAGTGACTTTGGGCAGCATTTTTTGGATATATCTTATGGTTTATTTTGGATTACAAACCCTATAAACCCTAAAATATAAATAATAAATAAATGAAATATACAAACTGCGTTCGAACCTACAAAGTCCAGCCTAAGCTGAACCCTATTTTATATGATTGATGATATAAATCTGAGGTCAACTTAAATTTGATTATAAAAATCCGAAACTGATCACTTTAACTATAATAAAACCATTATTTTTTCTAAAATAAAAGTAGCCTAAGTTACTCCTTGTAACATCAGTTATCAGCCAGTGAAAGTCCCGTCAAAATCGTTCCAGTCGTTTCAGAGATTAGCCGGAACAAACAGACAGACATACAGACAAAAATTGTAAAAAATGTTGTTTTGGTATATGTACCGTGTATACATCCAAATGCACTTAGTAAAAAGCGGTTATTTTAATATTACAAACAGACCCTCCAATTTTTTTTATTTATATAGATAGTTATGGTAATATAGCTAGTATACTAGCTGATCCGGCAAACGTTGTTCTGCCATATACGAGGACGGTCCGATAAGTATTTAGCCTCACCGCGCGATAGCACCACTATCGCAAGAGTAATTTTTTATTGCGTAGTACATTCTCGTAGACATCTACTGTAAACATTTCAACTGAATCGAACGGTTTTGTTTTGACCGCATGTGGAAGCGAGCGTGTCCAAGAATTTGAGAAAAATGGCAATATCGGTCGGTGATTCGATTCTTGTTTTTGGGAGGGAAATCGCGCAGCGAGATTAAACAGCGTTTGGATGCTGTTTACTGTGACTCTTCTCCTTCGATGGCGACCGTCAAAAATTTGTTTAACTAGTTTCAACATGGTTCAACGCCCAGGTGGCCCGCAATCGGCTAACACGGAGGATAACGTGAAAAATTCACGATTTTGTATTGGCAGACCGCCGATTAAAACTGCGCGAGATAAGTGAGACAGCAGGCATCTCAAAAGATCGCGTGGGTCATATCCTGTATGAAGTATTAGGCATAACAAAGCTGTCGGCGCGATGGGAGCCGTGTTTGCTCACTCCGGACAGCAAGGGAAACCGTGAGACCACTTCAGAACAGTATTTGATGATGTTTAAGCGCAATCCGAAGGAGTTTCTGCGTCGTTTCGTGACTGTTTTCTGAGATTCAAAAGGTGTGATTTACATCGAATTCCCGGAGAAGGGCAAAATTGTTACAGGGCTCTACTATGCCGAATTATTGGGCCGATTCGATGCCAAATTTAAAAAAAAACGGCCCCTTTTGGCGAAGAAAAAAGTGCTCTTCCATCACAACTACGCACCGGCTCACACCTCCGCCGTCGTCAAGACCAAATTGGTAGAATTAGGCTACGAACTGCTGCCCCATCCACCGTATTCTATATCACTCGCCGGGCAGAAATTTTAGGCGAATAAGGAGGTTTTTTTCAGACGGTTTAAAAAACTTGGTGCATCGCTGGATCAAGCGTGTCGAACTCAAAGGAGACATGTTGAGAAATAAATCGGCACTTTTCCAAAATTTTTGTTTTTCATTTGTAGGCTTAGTGCTTATCGGACCACCCGACGCACGACTGGAGTTTACTACTTAAGTACGATTGTCTAAACATACGCAAAAAGAGTTCATTTAACTGAAATAAGAATAAAAAAAGTTTTAAAACAGTTTTAAGTTCAACCTAATTACAACTATGGCACATAGTAATAAAGTTACAAATCTCCAAAACATTATCTAATACTTATGATCATTCGTCATATAAAATGAGCAAAGCAATAAATTACTCTTGTCATTTACAAATGAAAAGACATATGTCAAACAACATTTAATGTGAAATCAACCTTAAGTTGTAACAAATAAAGTAATTTTTGCCTTGATAGATACATCGTTTTGTTTTGTTTAGTGTGTTCCGGTGCATGCGCACCAAAAACGTAACGAGGTCATTCATTAGTAGATTTTACTCTCACATTTTTCTCATACCGGGCGCCTTATATATGAAAATCGATTCTTAAGGAGTAAACTCCAAAAAAAAAAACTTAATTACGTTCACCCCTACTTTACAACATTCAAGCTTCATTTCCGTGGCAATAAAGTAGCCTATGTCCTTCTCCTAGGTCCGAGTTATACCGAAATTCATCAAAATTAGTTTAACGTTTAGGCGAGAAAACGTAACAGACAGAGTTACTTTCACATTTATAATATTAGTAGTATAGATTATACATTAATTTACTTGAACTTCGATCTTGAAATAGAAAGGAAAAAGTGATCATAGAAATATTGTCACTTGAATGTCATCATCATGATCTACTTATCCTGTCGCACCGTCAGTGAGAACGATAATTATGTTCGTCCACTTTCATCTCGTCTATTCAACGTCACGCTTTTTTTTTTGTCACGCTTTTAACATAGATTCGCCTCTATGATTTAATGTACCGTGTAAATATACGCGCATAATATGTACAATCTGCTATGACATAAACCGTTCAAGTGGAAATTAAACGGTTAACGAATCAGTGAACCCGTAAAAAATGGGAAATGACATTTGGGTGAATATATTTGATTGAATTCAAAAATCGCCTTTAAGACCTTTGTGCGTTCTGATTTCTTATCGATCTTCTTGCTGCCCTTATCCCACATTATATGGGGTCGGCACAACATGTTCTCACCTTCCACTCTCCTCTGTTAGCCGTCATCCAAATTATTCATCATTTTTTAAATGTCTTATCGATGTGTTTTTGAATTTGATCGATTAAAAAATAATGTTTTCCGTGATCCAATAACTGATTCAGTGCTTTTAGAGTTAAACTGCAGCAGTATGTCATATGATTGTGGTATTGTGTGTTCTTAGCCAGAAATATACTGTTCACTGTTCACACAGTGCTGTCTATTGAAAGCCATTCTGCCACAGAGGTCGTCTCAATAAGAATAGTGATGAGACCTAAGAGTCATTTTAAACGACTAATGGATTTGATGATTATATCACTTTGGTATTTTTTTATTGCTTAGGAATACCAGATGGCTCACGTATCCAGTTACTGTCGCCTATGGATGTTTGCGCACTAGGGGCACCGCGAACACACTGCTAGCCCATAGGGGTGTACAGGAACAAGTCACTAATTCCGGATTAGAACACAAGATTATTATTGCGGCATATTGATTGACCAAGTTTCGTTGCTATATAGACGGGTTTCGGGCCCTAGCACGTAGGTTTAGTATTGTTTAGTTGCCTTTTACGACAGGCCGACCTTTTTTTTATTCCTCCTTACTCCGCCCCTGCAGCCACATTTATTCTAACTTTATTCCTGTTCTAGGTCAAGTAACAGAAATGTCTTATAATCTAAAATCTTATAAATTATACCAAAGAGTGAAATACAATTTTATATATTAAGAAATAATGTGTGTAATGTAATTATGTTGTGTGTAATAAGGTAATAAGTAATTAAATATTCATAACTGATAGTAACTTTTTACGGTAGAAGAAATAAGTTGCGAGACTTGGTTTTTTTTACAAATTTTGTTTTTGATGGCATCTCATTTCTTCTTGTAGAGATATATACAGGTACACTGAAACTGCAAATATAACTTTGTAATCCTATACATTTGTATGGGATTACAAAGTTATTTATGCAGTTGGTGTATGAAAACTGGACCGAAATCACAAAATATTTTAGTTTTCCCTTGATTTATACACTAAACGTATTCTAAAATTGAAACTTCTATGTCTGCTACAAGTGTCTTAGAGTTATGGTGACCAGTCATTGAATGAGTGACAAAATTATGAAATTTGACTAGTTATAATTCTTAAACTACTGGTTCAAATTGAATGAAATTTGAAATATACCCTATTTATACAATCCCTGCTTTGTTACTGAAAGTTCAGGCTTCTAGTTTTGTCCACAACGAAGTTATAGGGGGTCGAAAATGACCTGAACTGCTTCGAGAAAAGAATAGTACGGCCGTGCCGCTTTTTTGCTCGACTTGGCGATACAGATAAATATTTCTTTTATAATATAATTTGTTTATTTCGTAATTGTGTATTTGTTGGGTGGATCATTTTTAACACGCTTTTATTGACTTGACCTGTATACATGTTTCTATGTAGGTAACGAAATTTTTGGACTTGATTGTTACCCACTGAACGATCAAAAATATTCAAAATTTTGCACACTTGTCAAGACCTGATGACAATAAATAAGTTTAATAATTTTGTCCCATAGTCCATATCAGGATTGTACGCTTTTTTCCTTCTGCCGTAAAATGGTGTTTAATTAATAAAACAGCCGGAAGTTTGTGTTAAATTGATAAAACTGCCGCAGGATGGCGTTAATGGAAATATTTACCGATTGGGAATAGGCAACAAATAAATCATAGTTAAAAAAAGCCTAAATCCCCCACTTTTATAGTTAATCAAATAAAAAAAAAATCTTAGCATGAGAATAAAATCACTGACGAGAAAATTAATGTCACTGTTCTAAAAAGCGTGGGGTGGTTGATATCAATCGTAACTAGACATTTTTTTACTAGTTTTATTCCGAAATGCAGTCGTACAGAGCACCTCACGCTTTTAGAACAGTGACATTAATCGTCTTGTCAGTTAGGTAAGTTATTTTTTTTTTGTTTAAGCGTGTTATTTTTTTAAGCTATAATCTATTATTTAAATACTTTATTTTCTTAATTCAGTGTTCCGTATGTAAATGATGAAGGTGATGAAAGTGTCGCAAAGCAATGACCAAACGTCAACCGGGATTCTAGTCGGTATGCCATTGCAGCCGAGGCTGGTCGTTATGTTTTGGCCTGCTGCACAATGGCGGCTGTAGGATTAGAACGGTGAGGTTGATATAACTAAGTCTCAATCTCTCCCCCAGGTGTCCGGCGTGGTATTGGTCATTCGCTTTCTTCGGTAAGTAAGTGATAGGGTAGCTTATTTTTATGTAGGGTGGATAATTGAATTTTTAATGGATTGAGAATGGTGCCCTCGTCGTCTTTCTACCACCGCACTGCCCGCCATCGGCTGGGTGTTCATCACCATTTCTTGGAGCGTCTTCTTGTACGAAACGGTTCCCAAGAACGTTCATGTTCCGTAGTCTCAGGATTTGAAATGAGCTTCCGGCTGAGGTTTTCTAAACGCGGTACAATATAGGGTTCTTCAAAAAAGACGTTATAAAATTTATTTGAGGCCGGCAGCGCGTAGGTAATGCCTCAGGTGTTGCAAACGTCCATAGGCGACGGTGACCACCAGCCTGGGTGGGCCGGTTGCCTGTCTGCTGAACTCTAACTATAAAAAAAAATTCGGCCAACAGTGATTTTAGTGTATCATCACTTAGCGTTTAGTTCCAAACTTCCGCTTTCGTGCCCAGGGCCCTCTTTTCCGACTTTTTCTTTCACCACTTCGCACGGTCTCTGACATCATTGAGTCCATTGGCACGCATATTACCTACTACGTCAAGCCAGCACTTTTTGGGTCTACCCCTCCGGCGGAGGCGGCATGGTCGTTTATTTCCGCATAAGTACAGTGACAGTGATATCAAAAAAATTTTAAACTAATAGTTACGTTTAAACAATTGAAACCCGGATTTTGTATTAACTAAATTAAGTCCATTGTGTGAAAATTTACAATCATAACTGTATTTCAGACCAAATTTTAACATTTACACGACGTTTCTATTTGAATTACACAGTGATTAGGATTCGTTACGTGTGTTGAATATTCCTTTTTTTGCTCGGTAATAATTAGCAACGTGGGTATGTTTAATAGAGACAATGGAACGGCGCGATCTTGATAACGTAACTTGTGTTTGTGAAAGAGGTCAAGAGCGACAATGAACGCTGTTTATATTGTCAATATTATTTATAATAGCTAGTTCTCTAAGGCTAGACGTATTATCGAACCTCTTAACAAATTTGATAACAGTTTATACCTAGTCAGGTCATAAATTCTGTCACATGTTTAATGTAAAATAATTGTAACAAGTTTATTAATTATGTAACCATTCATATACCAAAATGAACTTAACAAAACATAGATTCTTATGACATTAAAGTTTATTCAAAATGACCTCCGTGATTTTGAATACAAGCCTTCAATCTGCGCGGCCAGTTGTCTATCGCAGCACGAACGAGGTCCATGTCAATATCGGCGGCTGCCTTAATCAAGGATGTCTTGAGTGACTCCAAATTGGGATGAGGCTTTGAGCACGCCTTTTCCTCCAAGTGATGCCATATCTTGTAATCTAACGGATTCAAATCTGGACTGGAGGAGGGCCAGTCTTCGTGCCGGATGAAGTCTATTTCACGCGCCGCCAGCCAGTCTTGTGTGCTCTTCGCTCTATGAGCTGGCGCCGAATCTTGTTGGAATACCCAGTGCCTGTTATTGAACATGGTATGAGAAACAGGTTCCACAAGGTTCGTCAGGACTGTATTTTGATACACAACAGCATTCGTTTTTACACCTTTCTCACAAAAATGTACCTCTGTTAAGCCCCAATAAGAAACTCCCAACCATACCATGAGCGAGGATGGAAAATGACCTCGTTGGACACGCGGAATACGGTTGCTCGCTTCTTCACTACTGTGTGCGTACACCTTATCATTTTGTTTGTTGTAGCTCTCTTCTACGGTAAACATTTTTTCATCCGAAAAAAGAATTTCCCGATATTTTTTTCCCGCGTACCGCTTCAACAAAGCGCGGCATCTCTTCAGTCTCAGGTCCATTAGACGAGCATTCAAACGATGTCCTGTTTTTCTTCGATATGCCCGAAGCCCTAAGTCTTCATTTAACACCCTTTTCACCGTGGTTCTGCTTAACCCCATCTGAAGGGCCAACAGTTTCTGCTTACGTTTGGGATTTCTTTGAATTCGTGCCTTCACAGCTTTTATCACTGCTGGAGTCCTAACAGACCGAGGGCGACCACTTCTTGACCTGTCATCTACACTAGAGTCTTCATTGTATCGTTTGATGGTACGATAAAACGAATCTTTTGGTAATATTCAAATTTTTCAGTATGTTAAAAATTTGAATTGGCGCGTAACCACAACGATGCAACGCAATAACTGCAACACGGTCTTCTTTAAGCGTCCACTCCATATTTAAAAATGAGTAAAATTCTAAAAGTTATACATTTTTATTTTCATGAACAATTCGAAATTCTAATTCAATAAACTTTTTTGTGGCCAGCATTCTAAAAGAAAAGTTTTTACTGTGTGACAATACTTATGACCTGACTAGGTATATTATGAATTATCATAATATACCTAGTCAGGTCATAAGTATTGTCACACAGTAAAAACTTTTCTTTTAGAATGCTGGCCACAAAAAAGTTTATTGAATTAGAATTTCGAATTGTATTATGTAATATGTAATTGTAATATGTATTAACATATACTACGTATTAAGAAATACGCGTACTCCATAATACATTCGAGAAAGTATGGTAGTGTTTATTTGTGTGGCTAATGTTAGATTAGATACTTTATTGTCCACCACACAATTTTGCATAAAAATATTGATGCATTTACCGGTGGATGTTTGTGGTGCCAGGAGCACCGTTAACACGCTGCCCCTCCGCGTAAGGGTACTGAAACCTGGGTCACTTATGCCGTAAAACGACACAAGCTTATTAGGCGCTATATTTAGAGACCAACGGAGGTTGCCGTCCACACGGACTTGTAGACATACCACCTGGCTAGTGTAGTTTTGTCGACTTACTAGAAGAAAAGGCAACAGGGGTCGGTATTCTTCAGAAAAAAATCTCATTGTAGTACCTTATTTTCAATATCAAACAAACTGTATAATAAATATAAATACGATATTACATGTATTATAACTCATTCCTCGTAGAAGCAAAGCACACATGTTATTGCGTCTAATATAATTATGCTTCCGAAATAAATTGAGCTTATATTCATACTCATAAACAACATTGAACGTCTTTTAAATTGGACGGGTGCTCACGTTGAACTTGATGTTTCGAATAAAACAATAATACATCATAATACATGGCTGGTGTTGCCATATACATTTGAATGAGGTGTCATATATTCACACCAGAGAGGAGTGATATCGTACTGAGAAAAACTAACTAAAACAAACTTCCGGGATCATGTCGCTTAACGTCTACATCTCAATATATTTAGCTAAAATCGAAAATAAAATATACTGAGACCACTCACACAGCGCCATCTATTCCCAAATTGAGTAGCGCAGCGCTTGTGTTATGGGTACTAGACAAATATACTACACTAAATATATAACATACAAAAAATAAACGCGAGCCGGGAATCGAACCCATGCCCTCCGCAAACGTACAATGCGATTCAAATAAGAATAGGAACGTCAATGACCTATATCTGTCAAATGTCACTATAAATGTACGGTTTGGAACGAAACCTTATTTGCGTATCAATAATGGTGAGTGGAATTGAAGTCATAAACAACAGTTAGTGGAATAAATATTAAAAACCTATGCTATGACGTCACAAACTGGTGCAAAGTCGATCCTATTCTTATTTGAAACGCATTATTCTTCGCATGAGTAGCGTGTCACGGGTAGCGTCAAAATATAGAAAAAAGATTTATAGCTATTTATTATTTAACTATATATTATTTCATAGTACATTCATTATATGTAACATATATTTTAAAAATGTTTTTCATTGAAAGTATTGTTACTAAGAAATATAAATACATATATTTCGGATATTTGTTTTTCACCATGAAAATGCGTTCAAGCGTATTAGCGATTCGTGGGAATACTATGATTAAAAAGTTTTTAGGAGGAATTCGGAATGAAATATCTTGGTAAGTGTGATTAGAACTTAGTTTCAGTGAGATTAGAACTTTGAAATGGAAGTGTTAAAGTTAAAGATGGGAGTCAGTCAAGATTTTAGATATTATACGAAGTTTAAATATTAAAAAGAATTAATTTAAATTGATTACTCTATAATACTGATATACGTTTTATTTTATTGGACATGCAATATAACGAGATGAATTATAAAGAGAACAAATATGTTATTATTAAGGTTTTTTAAAACAAATTCTTTTGTCAGAAACTGTGAAATATGTTGTTCTGTTATTTTATAATCACGTGTTTATGATAAATAAATATATTTTAGATTGATGAGGTACAGCAGACAGGCTGATGGCCCACTTAATAGTGAGCAGTCACCCTCGCCTATGGATGTTAGCGATGGAGGCTCCACGAACATGCTGTTGTTACATAGGGTACAGGAACCTCATAGACCAAGGGTGGTTGCCATCCAGACGGGCTTGGGGCCCTACCACGTAGCTAAGGTTCTTTTGTCGCCTTTTACGACAGGTCCACCTCGGCCGCCGGGGGTCGGTATTCTTACTCCGCCCCTGCACGGAGTTTTTTTTTCGTATTTGTATTTGACTGAAGTGCGATTAAACTATCATGATTTAAAATTTTGGTAGTTTTTGGCGATGTTGGCAACATTGATTCTGACGAAATAGATAATCATAACGATGCACCTGCATAATGTTAGGTCACACTATTGTGTTAGATAATGTTTGTTTAGTAACATTACGGCGTATTGATTTCATGTCTTTTTTTTAAGTAATGCGATATCGAAAAACATCGTAATTGTTGTTTTTCAAAGTGCAATAATTAAACGCGTTTTATTATCTACGATGAAACGTTTTATTCGTGCAACTATTTGAATAATAACCAATAACTTCCCACTGCTGGGTACCGACCTCCTCATAGAGGAAATTTAAAGTATACCCTCCACGCTTGTCTGAATTGGATACATATTTCCCCAAGATGTTATCTGCACCATCGGTGCATGGCAATTATGCTATAAAACGCACATAAGGCGAGAAAAACTGCCTAATCGGTTCATGCCATCGTGGAATTTGAAACCGGGACCTCTATATTGGTCTCTTACCAAATATAGGTAAGTATTGAAACACTTATCACTATATTAATATATGTATGTATGGTTGGCTAATCAATGATTTCACTGATTATAGATTACTTTCGTGAAATTGCATTATTGCTTGCAAAAGCAACCACAGTTGATACTTGTATTTTAAAATATGACATAATCGCAACTAATCACCATGCGCAATAAGTTTTCGCGTATTCTTCTTTCAACTGTTTCATATCAGTTTTTAGCAAACCATTTATACTTGGAAGCCAGTTGTCGGTATCAGTATACGAGTAAGGTACAGTTTTAGTCCACCACCTTTGGTGCTACCTTTTCCTGTCTACAATAAAATAGATACAATACATGAAACAGCGCTGGGTCAGAAAATTTTGACATACTAGCATGCTGAGTGGTCGGCCTAATTTGGTGTATTAGAATAGTGTTATTGTATGAATTTCTTTGTAATTTTGTTCCATCATATAAATGTGGGGGGTGATTGCTTGGGCAAGTTCTTGTTGAATAAAAGAGTTACGACTGACTTTTGTGTTTATTTCTATATTCTAGAATTAAGCTTTTACACTGTTACACCGTTATTTAAAATAAAACTTGGAGAGCGTGCGTCGTAACGCTCATCGTCGTCGTCCATTCGTCGTCGTCTCTCGTCTGCCAACTTCACCCATATCTTATCCCTTTCACTCTATGCCTTCGTTCAAAAACATCATCTTACATCCAAACTCATGCGTTCCAGATCATCCAATATCATTCCTACATAAATTTATTTTCTTTTCTTTCTATATTTTGCTATACAGGAGAGATAAATCAAATATTGCCTTTAGTTGTCTGCGAGATAGCAGAAGGAGCAAGTGAATCCCCTTTTTACGACATCGTAGGAACAAGATGGCTCTTGTTTCGTATTAGATCGGTACTACATACTTAATAATATAAGTCATTTAATGGCATTTTATCCTAGCAGGGGTGGAGACAGTATACTGACCTCTGCGGCCGGGGTCGGTCTGTCATAAAAGGCGACAAAACATCTACGCTAACTACGTGGTAGGTCGCCCCAAGCCCGTCTGGATGGCGACCACCTTTGGTCTTAAGTATGCCGCCATAATAACTTTGTGTTGTGTTCCGGCATTAGTGACCTAGGTTTGTGTACCCTTATGGGACAGCAGCGTATTCGCCATGCCACTGGCGTTGTAAATGCAAACACCCACAGGCGATGGTAACTGCTAAATTCTAAACGGGCCGTCAGCCTGTCTACTGTACTACAGTAATAAAAAAGGGGCTAATAGCCGACTAAATTTCCTTCATTACATTTTTTTTTACTTTCGGCTTCTAGACACTTGGTTGGTCGCTTACTTTGTGTGCGACGCGAGCGCGGTTCTAGAGTGGGGTGTCGTTTTACTTACGATGTGGCTGCACTTAATTCATCTATGTATATGTATTTGCATGCGTGCGTTCATTAATTCTAATCCATCCTAAGGTTGCCTGGAAGATAAGGCCGCCATTTATACAATCTTTGATATTTGTTTCTCTCCAGTGCTGTATCATTTTTTATATGTGTTGTGCAATAAAGAATATTTATTATTATTATTTATTTGGAGCCAAAACATTCGATGACGTAACGGAAATATTAAGTAAAACATTCAATATAACCTAAGTAAATGTACTCTAAATATTCATGGTCAAGGATAATAAAGAAATATTTTATATATCGTAATTGTTGTTGTACGTTGAAAATATTTTAAGGCTATTACTTCATATGTCGGAGTTGAGTTCGACCATGAATTATTGTAAATGTATTATTGTTTATGTGTCCGAATATGTTTTCGCATATTTATGGTGCAAAATATGTGTGCCTTACTTCCCATTCTAGACGAAAAGAGCTAAAAGAAAAATAATAAAAAGTTCTGGCTATATTTGGTTTTTAAAGCGACTATCAGCAACCTCATAAGGAATAAATAAATAAATATTTTGTGACAATTCACACAGCGCCATCTAGTCCCAAACTAAGTAGCATAGCACTTATGTTATGGGTACTAGACAACTGGTAATTTGACGTATTCCCGTTAGGAGGTGATAGGGGTGACTATTTGTCATAATTTTAACCCCATATGTATTATGCAAAAGAAAAAAATTGAATTATCATGTTTTTTAGCTTTATTCAAAATAAGTTTTTATCCTTGCAGGGGCGGAGAAAGAATACTAACCTCGGCGGTCGGGGTCGGCCTGTCGTAAAAGGCGACAAAACAACCCACCCTAGCTACGTGGTAGGGCCTCAAGCCCGTCTGGATGGCGACCACCTTTGGTCTTAAGTATGCCGCTATAATAACCTTGTATTGTGTTCCGGCATTAGTGACCCAAGTTCCTGTATTCTTATGGGACAGCAGCGTGTTCGCGATGCCATTGGCGTTGCAAACACCCATAGGCGAGGGTAACTGCTAAATTCTAAGTGGGCCGTCAGCCTGTCTGCTGTCCTACAGCAATAAAAAAAGATAAGTCAAAAATGCAACATCAAATTTTCATTAAAAAGTATCAATTTAAATCTCATTCATTCTTCTGATTTATAAAAACGATTAAACATTGGTTATTTATCAATATTAAGCTAAGAAAACGGTTACGTTTTTAAAATAATCTGCAAGCTAAGTTCCATAATTTTTTTCTTGTTTTTAAGGCAAAAAATATTGAAGAAATATCGTTTTTCGTCTTGCATTTTTAAATTTGGACCGATAATTGTTTTATTATTGATAAATAATCAGTGTTTAATCGTTTTTATAAATCAGAAGAAAAATTTAGATGTTAATTGATACTTTTTTAAAATAAGGTTTTGATATTGAATATTGACTTAAAAGTACAAAAAACATGATTCTCAAAAATGGTTCACTTTTGCAAAATGCATATGGAGGTTAAAATTATCACAAATACTCACTCCCTATCAACTCCTAACAGGAACACGTCGAATTACCAATAACCCTGTATATACTTAAATAGGTAACCAGGCAAATGTTGTTCTGCCATATAAATAAAAAAAATATATATACATTCTGGATAGGATTTCCATAAAATCCGTTCTTAATGAGCATGCACGTTGCGAAATGAGTAACTATGCATAATATCAAGTCAATCAGGTGTATTTATTTATTTATTTGCACAATATTATACAATAATAGTTAAAATTACAACAGATTATATTTTGTATAAATTAATATCAATAAACATCGTGTCATGTTTTTATCCGTGCAGGGGCGGAGAAAGAATATTAACCTCTGCGACCGGGGTCGGCCTGTCACCGACAAAACAACCCACCCTAGCTACATGGTACGTGGCGACCACTTTTGGTCTTAAATATGCCGCCATAATAACCTTGTGTTGTGTTCCGGCATTAGTGACCCAAGTTCCTGTACCCTTATGGGACAGCAGCGTGTTCGCGATTCTACTGGCGTTGCAAACACCCATAGGTGACGGAAACTGCTAAATTCTAAGCGGGCCGTCAGCCTGTCTGCTGTCCTAAAGCAATAAAAAAATTGTCAAAAATTATAAATATAAAGTCATAGAAATATTTTTTAATAATAATTATCAAAAGAATGCGTATTTAGCTTTGGAGATCTCGTGATGAGTATTTTGCTTATATAGGAAAATATATAGCTTAATAAATGATTTATCCTTTATACGAGTAATATCATCGATGAATCTAATAAGAAAACCGCTAACCTCGGATGGTATGCGCCCACGCAACTTTTTGCTTGAAGTTGCGGTTAACGTCTAGTTAATTAAACGATATTTGCCATGGTTGCTCCAGTTTTAACCCATAAACACAGTTCAAGTAGATAATTGAATCAATATATTTACTATATAATTCTAGTGTATACCTGTATTAATTCTTATTTAAATATTTTGTATATAATAAATCAATATACACAGCGTCATCTAGTCGTAAATTAAATAGCATAGGACTTGTATTATGGGTATTAGAAAACTGTTATACCACTTATTTACTTTATTTTGTTATATATATGGTATACATAAACACCCAGACGCGGTACGGGTATCTAACCGCTGATCTCCGCAGGCGTTTCGAAGTTCGTTAGCTGGTAAATAATTTGTATAAATTTTACAGGCTTGTTTATTCTGTTACGAGAGCAGATTTTATTTACATGCCTTTGAAATTATAATCTTTTCTTCTTCTTACTTTGCATGATCTTTGGCATCCCTGGTAGTGAGTACATTGGCATGCATAATCGACCTTTACGATGTCAAGCCAGCATTTTTTGTCGGCGGAGACGTCATAGTTAGACATTTATCCAAAAAGTAGGGAGTAACACCACGTACGTTTTTGTAGTCTTATACTACATGTAACGTAATACTTTGAAGTGTTTTTATTGATTCTCTATAAAAGACGAT
The DNA here is from genome assembly GCA_963693495.1 of Malacosoma neustria. Classification (NCBI taxonomy): domain Eukaryota; kingdom Metazoa; phylum Arthropoda; class Insecta; order Lepidoptera; family Lasiocampidae; genus Malacosoma; species Malacosoma neustria. The sequence goes on along the minus strand of OY856395.1, from coordinate 7,715,963 downwards.
ATTAATTAAAACAGGTAAATGCCAACAAGGAATTCAAATTACTACACTATATATGGCAACTTTCTCGCGTGGAAATGTTGGAATATCGCATTTTTAATTGCAAATACTAGTGTATTAATGCAATTAGAATAATTATGTTCACTTCGGATGGATACGCGTCGCTTTAGATGGCTCGGAAGTAAATTCTTACGATATTTTATTGTTATGTTGATAAGTAGTTTTATTTAGTCTAGAGAGGCATGACAGATAAGTATGTACTATTCATGTTAAATGCATTATATATGTATATAATGCAATTAACATGAATGACAGTCGCCACTTATAAATGCGGCTAATCTGAGTAGAATTAGTTTTTTAACACGCTCCTAGTTTCACCTGTTTATTGGTTTGTAACCGGCTCCTTTGAACTCGATTTTGGCCCACTTTAAACGGTCAGATTTCATTTAAACGCTGTAGACTTATCTAGAACCGACGATAATACAATCATTGGATAATATTATCTCATTATCCTGATTGGGATCGCTAGGATTTAAAAAAAATGATTAAGTTCAATATTGTTTTATCGTTAAATTTGTTTTGTGTAAATTAAAAATAAAAGAAAACGAAGGTATTTTTTTCATGCTCTTACACATTTTCTCGTTATAAGCGTTTTATCCACATTAAATACCTACGTAGTTTTCACTTCAACATGCTATAATAAAATTTTCGCATCTTTTAGCTTTCCATCCTAATAATTGAGGGTACAGTTAGTATCTAACCAGGCGTCACCTGTTACCTCATAGACCTCATAGTTATAACATATTCTTTCCATCGCTTTTTAGGTCTACGCCTAAACTACACAAGTTTTCGACATGAAACTATAATTTCAAAACATGATCAATAAAGAAATTTATGCATGGTAATATATTATATGAAACATATGTACATATACACGTTTTAAAATAGATAATGGGAGCTTGTGCCGCGATATAAAAAGGCTTGTTAAAATCGGTCACAGGTGTAATCGGATTTCATGCTCGGCTCGGCCACGCCTGGCCTGGAGGTCGCAGGAGCCATGGTCAGTTTGCGCGATTAAGTTCATACAAATACCTCTTGGCATGAGAATTTGAATATTATCCATATAAACATTTTGACGACATTGTGTTGTACGTACTACGGCTTTCTGGCGTAAAAATATCGGAGTTTCGACTGCCTGTTTTGGGTGTTTGCTCTCTCGCAACTATTTTTACATGGTAGGGCCCCACGCCCATCTGGATGGCAACTACCCTTGGTCTATAATTATGCCGGCATAATAACACTGTGTTGTCTGTGCATTAGTGACTTGGGTTCCTGTACCCTTATGGGACAGTAGCGGGCTCGCGGTTCTCCTAGCTTCGCAAACATCCATAGGTAACTGTAATTGCTTACTATTAAGTAGTCTGCCAGCATATTTGCTGTTCCTCAGCAATAAAAAGATAACAAACCACGAAGCTTCTATTAAAATTTTTTTTCGTATGCTTTCCTGGCCAAGAAAAGGTATCCCAGAACTGTATTCAACAGTGAATGCTGAGCTTTTAAGAGTAAGCTTTGGCTGTAATTAAGTTTAGCACATTGATAATGAGACATAGATTAATCCCCTCACAGCAAAGATAGAACCCAATTTTTATGCCTCTTCTTGATACTCTATTATCTAGCTTGCTCCAAGCTTGGGATGGCAACCACCCCTGGTTTTAAAAGAAAGTAAATCACTAGTAAAGGTTCCACCTTCTCTCCTAGGCCGGCAACACGTTGAAAAAGCTTCTAGTGTTGCAAACGTCTATAGTCAACAGTGACCTACGAACGAATCGGTTATTTGCCTGTCTGCTTACTTCAGCTATAAAAAGAAATACGATGCAACGTGATCTGCACAAAAAAGAAGTATCGAAATTAAGCAAAAAATCTGCTCAATACTTAACAAAGAAACAGGAGCTAGCTAGCAACCAGGATGAAACTCTAAAACATATAGAAGATGAGATACTACCTTAAACATAACTTGAATTAAATTTACTAAGCTAAAAACTTAAAATTTTACAGTATATTACTCGGACATATTAAATGACTTGTTGGTACATTAGTGAAAGGCTTTTCACGTATTCGTTTTCCTATTACTAGTATCGGACCAACGCCAGCGAAAAACTAAAGTGCACATTAGTAAAGACTGTTTACGTCTGTCCGGCAAGCCACAAGGCTACCTATTAGGTATGGGAAAAAAAACAATTTATCGATTCATATATTTCGATAAAAAGGATAGTAAATAATATTGAATGTTGTAACACGGTGTTTACTCACGACACCACTAGATGGCATTAGGCGACAACTAGATCGCCACGTCCGTCAAGTTCGCCTTGTTAGGGCCCTAGGACAAAGATCCTTCCGCCTACATTGGGACTTGGGATATGCAGTTTGAAAACTTAGGACTTCACGGCTAATGGCTCTGCCATACAATGGCTTCCACCCCAGTTGGGACGCTATTGTTATCGGTGTCGTTAGAAGTGTCGCAACGTAACTTAGGCGCCCCGCGCCCGTGTCAGGCAGATTGCCATAGTCTAGTTACTAGTTTGTATTTGTACTGTATATTGTTGCAATACATTTTGTACTCAAGGTCTTTGCGTTTGTATCTTCGCTCACCACCCAGTTATAATTGGCTCCCAACGTGGGGCCCCTCTTACAATGTATATTAAAAAATTTAAAGTGACGTAAAGTTAAAAAAAATGTTTTGTTTGCCCCTCCAAACTGTGTAGCAGATCTTCGGCGGATAAAGAGCTCGTCACATACAATGTTGATGTTTATATTTATCAAATGATAAAAATATTAAATTTTGTTACTATTTACTAAATATCTGAATTACTAAATAATTAAAATTATATAATTTCATACAATTTGGTTATAGAGTTCAAATTTAATTGTAATTTAGGATATTTATAAATTTGTGAAATAGTTTAGTCATTTAGTTAATACTCAAACTTAAAAAAAGTTATTTTCTGGAATTGGAAAAAATGGAAATTAATGAAACAAATATTCTATTGGATATAACTTGCTGGCTTAGCCTTGAAAAAGGTGGTTAAGGAATATCTATGCCATTTTGAGAACTTTGTGGCGATGCCTGAGCGTCGATTGTTCGACCGCGCTGACAGTGTCTCCCGCACAGGTGTCCATTGCGTCATTCCTTTGCACGCCTAGCCACCAGACCACCATGACATTTTGGTACCTATCACCCAGAGCCTTAATAGAATGGTCCAGAGTGATGAGTCTAGTCTAACTGTGGCCGCAAAATCACTAAGCCACAGACAGGCCAACAAAAGCCTTTGTTTGCCAACGATAACCAAGGGCGACCAACCTAGAACTGCGGTAAAGCCAAATCGAACGTATAATCCGCCCTCTCGCGGATCAAGCTACATTCCAGAACAACATTTGTCCCTTGAATTTATGCTGGACTAAAGAGTGTATCTCGAGTCCCCAAGCCTCCCCAACAATACTTTGCGGGAAGAGGACCCGAAGGGCGACGCTATCGACGTTTATCGATAGCGTCCTTTCCCTTGCCTAACCTACGGACATAAACTCAGTTTATTTTACTTTGCAAAGTAACAACTTAGCTTTAATGGCGGAAACGTTTTATATTTAAGGTTGTTTTCTTTGTTACTTTTAATATATTAGTTTTTGAGAAGGACTCTATACGTTTAAAAAATTAGGTCCTTTGAATGTAGAAAGATTATTTAAACACTTAGAACTTGGTCAAGTTTTTGAAGACAGACTAATAGGCGAGCTAGGAGTGCAAATTACTGAATAGCTGTTTATTGGTATGCTTGTTACCTATCAAGATAACTAAACAGCAATTAATAAAATTGAATAATAAAAGAAGAAATAAATTTGTTTAATGTTTTCCAAGCCTTAAGTTCAATATTGAAATATTACTTTAAACAAGTTGTCGCACTTTCGTGACAATTTACGTGAAGAGTTATAAAGTAAATAGATGAAATAGGTGTCGCTAAATTTGTTATTTTTTTCTTCGTGCTGGGAGTAACAATTGTAACACCTGTGGCGAGAGTCGGTCGTAAAAGGCGACAAAGGAACCGTAGCTACGTGGTAAAAGAGTGGGAGAAGATTGATCGAGAGGAGAACTGGACAAAGCGACTAATACCAGATGTGAGAAAATGGTATTGGAGAAAATTTGGGGAAATTAATTATTATACGACCCAAGTATTCAGCGGACACGGGAACTTCCAAGACTTCCTACATAAAATAAAAAAAGTTGACACCGACGCATGCTTATACTGTGGTGAAAAAGATACTATATCACACACTATATTTGAGTGTAAAAGGTGGGAAGTAATCAGGACCTACACGGAGGCTAGTCTCGAAATCGAAGCATCTCTTTCCCCTGAAAATATGCTGGAGATCATGCTCCGTAACGAAAGAAACTGGAACGGCATAGAGTGCATGCTAACCAGAATAATGAAGGCCAAGGACCAAGATGAAAGGGCAAGGAGACAGCAAGAGGATTTCTCTCTCCCCGCCTGTCGCGATGTAATGCCGAGAGGTGTGCCGCAGCAGGACGTGGAATAAAAAAAAAAAAAAGCTACGTGGTAAGGCCCCAAGCCCGTCTGGATGGCAACCAACTATGGTCGATAAGTAAGCCGCCATAATAAGCGTTGTGTTCCGGCATTAGTGACCCAGGTTTCAGCACCCCTATGTGGACAGCAGCATGTACGCAGTGACTAGCGTCGCAAACATCCCTAGGCGACGGTAACTGCTTATAGATTGCTATTGCGGCCGTCAGTCTGTCTAACTGTCCCACATCAATAAAAAATAATCAAGCTTGATTTTAAGTGTACTTTTTATATACACGGTCTTAATTTCTTTAGATTATAAACTAATATTGCGGCATGCATGTAACATTTGGCGCCGAGGCTAGTTCGGGCGGCGGCGGGACTCTCCCGTTTGCTGCCGAACGTTGGCGGGCCGGGCGAAGTGTGCCGCAGGCTCTTCGAGGGAACCGTGCGGTCGATGGCCCTTTACGGGGCCCCAATCTGGGCGGATCGCCTGACGGCCAAAACGACGGCGCTGCTACGCAGGCCGCAGCGCGTCCTGGCCGTCAGGGCGATTAGGGGATACCGCACGGTGTCCTTCGAAGCGGCCTCCCTGCTGGCCGGATCCCCACCATGGGACCTCGAGGCCCGGGTCCTGGCGCTATTATACCAGTGGCGCCGGGACGCGGCCGAGCGTGGCTCTCGCCCCGCGCCTCGCGAATTTGAGGTAAAGCGGGCGGAGCTGCGCGACGAGGTGCTCATGGTGGAGTGGAAGGAGCGCCTCGCGCACCCCAGCGCGGGCCTCGCCACCATCGAAGCGGTGAGGCCCGTCCTGGCCGAATGGCTGGAAAGGCGCCACGGCGCCCTGACCTTCCGCCTGACGCAGGTCCTCTCGGGGCACGGTTGCTTTGGGAGGTACCTGTGTCGCATAGGGCGGGAGATGACGTCGGGGTGCCACCACTGTGGCGCGGGTGACGAGGAGGACACGGTGAACCACACTGTCGCCGTGTGCCCCGCGTGGCGCGAGGAGCGCCGCGCCCTCGTCGCCCAAATCGGCGTGGACCTGTCGCTCCCGGCCCTGGTTCTGGCCATGGTCGGGGGCGATCCTGGATGGACGGCCGTCGCCTCCTTCTGCGAGGCAGTCATGTCCGCAAAGGAGGCGGCGGAGCGGGAGCGGAGTCGACCACCACACTCCCCTCCCGCCAACGCAGGCCACGTCGGCGGCGCCGGAGGTCAAATAACGACCTCCGGCCGCCGTAAAAAGCGGCCGCGGGCGGCCCCTCGGGGGAGGATCCACCGCCCACACCATTGCCGCGAGGGTGAGGGCTGCGTGCTGTTCCGCGACCCCCCTCAACTCCTAGAGTTGTTAGGAGAGCGCCGGGGGGACGAAATCCTGACCCCCTGGCGCGAACACTTTAGAAGGGGCCCGCCTCAAGACAAAGGGCGGGCCGGCGCCAGCCCGGGCCACGAGATCGGCTGACCATATATCCGTGGGCCCGGGCGTAGGCGATAGGAGAACAGCGGGGTTTTTTAGTGGGTAGTCGGATGGCCAAACATCTTTCCCGGAGTCCCACATATCCCTCGGTCCCCCCGGGCCGGGGGAACCCGTCAAGAGAGGTTTTTCCCCGACACCAAAAAAAAAAAAAATGCATGTAACATTACTGAGTCGGAAAATAAAATTTCAAGGCTTTTATACAAATAAGGAAGTTTAATTGACAATTTGAAATTGATTTATATGAAGTTAGGACCGAGTCAAGGTTAGTTACATTGTTCCAATGCAGGCACAATTTGGGGTGAGTGGAAGAAGCGCCTCGCGCACCCCAGCGCGGGCCTCGCCACCATCGAAGCGGTGAGGCCCGTCCTGGCTGAATGGTTGGAAAGGCGCCACGGCGCCCTGACCTTCCGCCTGACGCAGGTCCTCTCGGGGCACGGTTGCTTCGGGAGGTACCTGTGTCGCATAGGGCGGGAGATGACGTCAGGGTGCCACCACTGTGGCGCGGGCGATGAGGAGGACACGGTGAACCACACTGTCGCCGTGTGCCCTGCGTGGCGCGAGGAGCGCCGCGCCCTCGTCGCCCAAATCGGCGTGGACCTGTCGCTCCCGGCCCTGGTTCTGTCCATGGTCGGGGGCGATCTTGGATGGACGGCCGTCGCCTCCTTCTGCGAGGCAGTCATGTCCGCAAAGGAGGCGGCGGAGCGGGAGCGGGAGTCGACCACCACACTCCCCTCCCGCCAACGCAGGCCACGCCGGCGGCGCCGGAGGGCCAGTAACGACCTCCGGCCGCCGTAAAAAGCGGCCGCGGGCGGCCCCTCGGGGGAGGACCCGCCGCCCGCACTATTGCCGCGAGGGTGAGGGCTGCGTGCTGTTCCGCGGCCCCCTCAACTCCTAGAGTTGTTAGGAGAGCGCCGGGGGGACCAAACCCTGACCCCCTGGCGCCAACACTTTAGAAGGGGCCCGCCTCAAGACAAAGGGCGGGCCGGCGCCGGCCCGGGCCACGAGATCGGCAGGCCATATATCCGTGGGCCCGGGCGTAGGCGATAGGAGAACAGCGGGGTTTTTTAGTGGGTAGTCGGAAAAATCCCGGAGTCCCACATATCCCTCGGTCCCCCCGGGCCGGGGGAACCCGTCAAGAGAGGTTTTTCCCCGAGACCAAAAAAAAAAAAAAAAAAGGCACAATTTGGGGTCCGATCAAAAGTGCGTAATATTAAAATTGATTTAGCCAAGTAGTTGGTTTGTAACAGGCGCCATCTATTTATTGTTACACGTGTGTTCAGAATAATTTGCACACCGCTAATCGTTGCCGTCTGCGCAGTGGACCTGGAACCTGGTCATGGTTAACATAACACTGGGTTATTATGGCGGAATATATTTTATATGTAGATAGATAGATAGATAGATAACACTTTATTGTAAACCAATTATATAAACACAATGAAACTTATTTACACAATCAATGAGTACTTGACTTATGTATGTATTTCTTTGTATTAATCTGAGTGTTCCTTTAGCTCAATTTAATAACCACGTGTATTTATGGTATGACATGTGGAGATTAATATTTAAAAAAAAAACATGAGGGGCCGTCTTTGGAGACTGCCGATAGAAGTGAAAACTACTATACCGGCAAGCTATGATGGCCGTTTTGACGTTTGTACACATGAAGTTTCGTATTATTTAGTAATTACATTGGAAGGAGCAAATTGCTGTTCTTTATTATCAATAGCGATGTGCAGTCATTGACAATAAAGAGCAGCAATTTGCTCCTTCAAATGTAATTACCAATTAATACGAAACTTCATGGAGTGGACAAAAGTCAAAACGACCATCATAGCGTGCCGGTAGCAAAACTAACTTGTGAATAATAATTGTATCGTCGAGCTATTAGATTATTATTTTTCGTTTATAAAGAAGGGTTTATGATCAAGGTCAATAAATTGGTTAATAACACTTCTTTACAAACCAAAAATTGTTCACCCAAAAAGTGCTCAACGCGCCTAAAGAAGTTTTCACTTCAAAAAAACTCAACTGTATTTCATTGTAATAAAGTCGCAATTCGAATAGACATGTGTAAGTAATGCAATGCAATCATTTAAAAGTTACATTATAAAATAAAGCTTAAGTCATTATTAATAAGGTTGGTATTATTGGAGCAAATCTTCGTCGTACGTCTTACGAATTCTTACGATCAGGACACGTGACCTGACGCGAATTTAACATTTTTTACCCATCACAAAAAACTGCACAACGCCGCCAAAGAAGTTTTCACTTCAAAAACGATGACAAATTAAACAATGTATATAATTTTTTTTATACTGACAGTATTACAAAAAATAATTGAAGAATATTGTTAATTAACAATATTGGCCAAAGGACGTTATTGTCCACAAGCGATCTCTTCCAGACAACCTAGTTCAGGAAAGAAATAATTTATAAAAGTTGCTGGTGGGATAATCAATGAGTATACATATATTTTTCCCGTCTGAGTCACCAAAAAGTTTTGGTAACTGAGTTCATGACCCATTTTTAATTAATATAAACACTAATAATACACCATGCGATATGACACACGGTAAGTCTTCTTGCGAAAAGATCGATTTTGTCCATCGCGTTGGTACAGCCATATTTAGACTGTCCGCTCCCACTGATTCACAGCGCGTTAACACATTATATAAATAACGATCTTTATTGTTACCTATGCTCGAATATTATTCTAGCGTATAAATTATGTTATTTTTAAAGTATTAGGTGTGTTTAATATTGTGAAGCAAAAAAAAAACGTCTTTTCTTGTAGTGTGTAATACTCGCATGACGACTTACACTTCATTGTTTGAATAAGCGAAATAATCAGACTTAAACAAAAGTAGACCAAAAAGACGACGAGATTCTTTTTTTTATTTTATGCGTTTTTTAGGCAAAATAACCTTTAGACAGACACATATTTACGATCTTATTTTAAGTAATGAATTCCATCATTGGCATTATTTTAAGTAAATAAATGTACCGGGATCATTGACTTGCGCGCCATCTAGTACCAAAGTAAGTAGCATAGCACTTGTGTTATGGGTACTAGATAACTAATATAATGACATTAATAATTTTTCTTATATAAATAAATACATATTATAGATAAACAGACGCGGACAGGAATTTTTGCATTTGCTGTAATTTTAGAATAAATGAAAGATACTATATACTGTACATAATTTATATATATATATATATATATATATATATATATATATATATATATATATATATATATATATATATATATATATATATATATATATATATATATATATATATATATATATATATATATATATATATTAATTTATTTATCAAATTCACAGTTATTACATTGGCTTAATAAAAGTAACAGCATAAAAAACTACTAAGGTTTGTACAATGTCATCGAAACTTAAGTCTACGCACGCAATGAATAATTAAAATTAGGTTACAAATTAATAATCTTGGAACTAAGTAGGTAACTGTGCGCTTCCCGTACATATTCTTCGCGCCATTAGTAGCAAATCGGTTTAGAGCAGCGGCAGTATATACAGCGTGCTTCATTTTAGTTTTTTTTAGAAAAAAGTTAATTATCATTTAGTTTTTATTAAAAAAGTTTTCCTTGAGTATCATTTTTTTAAATTAGAGTTTTATAAAAAGTGACCTGTTATGCTCTAATGAGTTTTCCGGGATTTGTTTTATTTAGTCTATTACAATGATTAAAATTCTTTGTTTCAATAACAACTTGATATGACTACTAACTTTTTTACTTGTCTTTTTTACCTCTCTTTATTGTGGTAAAGTAAGTAATGTGTGCATTACTGGAGTCGGCATGTTCTTAAATTATTTTCGGTTCTTTTCTGTTAGCCGGGCGCAAAGGGAAGGTTATGTTTTGCTTACAATACGATTCAAATAAGAACGTCAATGAACTCTATCTGACAAATGTCACTTGAAAAGTACAGTTTGCAACGAAACCTTATTTGCGTATTAAAAATGTTCTTTTTTGTTTTACTGAGTCTCAGTTACTCAAATTGTAAAAACATCTCTAAATTAATTAGTCATATTTATTAAAAAAAAACTATTTACTTTCTTATTTTCATTGTTGGCAACAATTCACCAGAAAGTGAAGAAGTCGCCATTCGCCATCTTATCTTTGTTGGTGTGACTCGTCGAGTAGTGCATGTGCTATTGGAGTGTGTTACTGTTTTATTTGTTAATTCTGTATGTTACGCGGTTGTTTCCTGTTAAATTTGTTGTTATAGTTGTTATTTGTTTTAGTCTCGCTGACTATGCTTAAAAATGAGTAAACGAGGAGCTGTTTTGCATGGGAGGTCTCGAGATTGTCTCCAATGTAGACAAATAATTTGAGAGCGTGCAACAGCACAATTTATTAATGGAAATGTACCCTCTTTTCTATCTGCCGTCATCTCAACATTCACACATTTTTACGCCATCTTTTCTTTAATCATCTTTCTGTATCCGATCAGTTTTATTTCTATGATTTTTCTTGTCACATGGCATTCTTAAATTATTTTACACCTTATTTTTATTATTTACGCCATATTTGATATTCAAATTTAGCTATAAAATGTAGTGATCCGTGCAGGGTGGAGTAACAACACTAACCTCTGCGGCCGGGTTCGGCCTGTCGTAATAGGCGACAAAATAACCCCAGCTACGTGGTAGGTCCCAAGCCCGTCTGGATAGCAACAACCCTTGGTCTATAAGTATGTCGCCATAATAACCTTGTATTGTATTCCGGCATTAGTGATTCAGTTTCCTGTACCACTACGGGATAGCAGTGTATACGCGGTGCGCCTGACGTCGCAAACATCTATAGGCGACGCAAATTGGTTACTATTAAGTATGACGTCAGCTGGTCTGCTGTTCATAAGCAATAAAAAGAAAGTGATTCCATCTATGTATGGTAGGTGCCAGAAATACGAGTCAAGAATTTAATTTCGTTCTTCATCATGGTAATATATCGAAACGGAAGGTTCTCGTTGCTGTTTTCAGTGTTATAATGAGTCATCCGTTGATAACTTTATTTCTAAATGTGCATCAGTACGGAACCTTGAGTGTTGAGAAATTGTGTCAAGACTTTAATATAAAGCGTTCATTTGTCTCGAGTTATTTGTTTTTTAATTTCTTTTATTGCAACCCTGAAACTTTTCAGCGGTAAGTTATAGTATTAAATATAATTTATTACAATAAGTAAGCGACACACCATTTAGTTTTACGGATATAACCATTTGCACGTAAATGGCCTAAACATTCTTCAGTTTCTCAAAGAAAAAACTTTCTTTTTCAGTTAAGATAAAATATATACGTATATAAAATGAATACGTATTATATAATTGTATTCTATAGTTTCTATTATAGAAACATCATAATTTATTTTATTATTAATATGTGGACTTACACAAATAGAGAATTTCCTCGTAAATGCCACGTTTGAATTAGGAATAGTATAAACTCTTTCTATATGTATAAACTCTTTCTATGTGTATATTTTGTACTATTTTTACATGATTATTTTTTTTAATAGCTAGAATTCAGCAGACAGGCAAACGGCCCTCCCTGGCAGGTGGTCACCGTCGCCTATGGACGTTTACAACACTAGAGGCATTACCAATGCGCTGCCGGCAAATGACAAATTACGGGAATTAGTATTAATACCAATACTCCATGTGGCTTTTTAACGAAAAACTTACAACCGTTTATCTATTTATATGTACACAACTAAATATCATCGTTGTTTTTTGGCTGAGGAACAGTAGACAGGCTGGATGCCCACTTAATAGTAAGCAGTTACCGTCGCCTATGGATGTTTGCGACGCTAGGGGCACGGCAAACACGCTGCTATCCCATGGGAGTACAGGAACCTAGTTTACTGTGTTAGTCTTATCCGTGTAGGGGCGGAGAGAGAGAGGGATTATACAACCCAAGCTAGCTAGTAGAACTCGAACCCCATCTGGATGGCAACCACTCCTAGTTTTTAAATATGCCACCATAATAACCTTGTGATGTGTTCCGGCATAAGTAACCAGGTTCCAGTATCATTACGTGGATGGCAGCGTCTTAGCGGTACTCATGGCGGTGCTAACACGCATAGGCGACGGTAACTGCCTACTGTCCTGCCCTCTGGAATAAAAAAAAATAATTACATATCGAAATGAGCGGTAGTTATATATCGTACCGCATGTTCTCACTAAATCTCACATGTATATTATACAGAGTTATTAGTAATTCGACGTATCCCCGTTAGAAGGTGATAGGGGTGACTATTTGCGATAATTTTAACGCCCATATGTATTATGCAAAAGTGAACCATGTTTGAATTATCATGTATTTTAGCTTTTTTCAAAATAAGTCAAAAATACAACATGAAAACTTTATTAAAAAAAAGTATTAATTTATATCTCATTTTTTTCTGATTTATAAAAACGATTAAACACTGGTTATTATTTTATCAATATTAAAACAACAGTTAGCGGTTCAAATTTAAAAATGCGAGATGAAAAACGATATTATTTCAATATTTGTTTGGAGATTTTTTTCCTATAAACCGCCTTAAAAGCAAAACAAAAGTTATGAAACTTGGCTTGCAGATTATTTTAAAAACATAACCTTTTTCTTATCTCTCCAACAATGCATAACAAATAGGAACCCTGTATATCAATCATCATTATTCTACTAGTATAATTTAAATATAAGCGAAAAACCACTCATCACGAAATCTCTAAAATTATACACCCGATTGACTAGAAATTTTGTATATTTACTGATTTTGCAATGCAAATGCTCACTGAGAACAGAATTTAAAAAAATCCTATCCAAAAAAACATTTATATGACAGAAATATAAAAAACAAAAACCTCACGAGACCTCTAAAGCTAAACACCCGATGGACTTGAAATTTAGCACAATTACTGATTTTGCAATGTAAACGCTCACTAAGAGCGACGGATAATACGAAAATCCTATCCAAAGTATATTTCTTTTCAATTTCTATGACAGAAAAATAAACACAAAAACCCACTCTTCACGAGATTTATAAAACTATACACCCGATTTGACTTGAAATTTAGCATATTTGCTAATTGCGCGATGTAGACGTTCACTAAGACAGATTTTACTGAAATCCTGCCCAAAACCTAATTTTTAATTTAAATGGAAAAACGACGTTTGCCGGGTCGACTAGTTTTAATATAAATTATAACTTTTTTTTTACTTCATACTAGGTCATACGCTTATATTTAGTATTGTTTCGTAAATCTAGACGAATGTTAAAGTTAATATTACACAAACATAACACGTAATCCGTGCATCGTGAGCAATCACAACAAAACCTTAGCCCGAGTGCAGTGGCCGCGCTCGGGCGACCGTGACTCATCTATCAAGTGCATAGATGCGCGGGCGCACGCCGCGGCCGACGACGCTACCAAATTAGAATGTGCATTATATACTGCGATCTTACCTATATTTTTATTACCTATATTAATATTCTTCTTATGATATTTGTCTCATTTAATACTGAGTAAAAGTCTAAGGCGGATTGACGGGTTACATATACCAGTGATCTCGTTATGCAGGTTTTATCACGATGTGAGTAACCTTTAGATTAGTCTCCAAGTGTAATTAATACCAGGGTTACCGTTTTAGTAAGTTTCTATATAAGTACTTTGAATTCCTAATGAAATTTTCCTAATTATTTTAGAGCTCAAAGAGTTTTAAAAATTTAACAATTTTTTCAATAAACTTCTCTCAAACTTATGATTATTTTTGTAAACTCGTGAAATATTTAAATTCCTTTATTAATACAAAAAAAAAGTTTGTCAGATAACCTATACGTATTACTTGGAATGGAATCTCTGATTAATTAATTTTCTAATTCACCCTTCTTTTTATAACGTTTGTCTGTATATATATTAGCTCTTTTCTGAGAATAAATAATGAAATGAAATAAAAACAACAATCAAATCACAAAAACACAAATTAATTAACAGAAACTACTTGTAGCCAAATTTGCGTTGTCAATTAAATTTGGTGTAAAGATCTAATACGGGGTGTAGGTTTCAATATAATAAAAAACAATAAATTTCTACATTTAACTCTCTCAAAAGGCGGCGGATCGTAATTATTAACATTCAAATTTCTTCAAGTTATATACTTCTCATCAAAAAATCGCATCACTACTACAAGTATTATTCAGGCAGCATTTAAATGAAAAAGAGGATTTATATCATTAAAAAAATACGCCAATAATTAAGGCAGTTTAGTCTACACAATGGTGTACCAGAATTCCAAATTTGAATTTAATTTTTCGAATATTCATTCAATTAACGAATAAGAGATTGTTTTCAATGTGTATTCCGTCGGAATTTCTGCACTTATTCACATTTTTCTTACATAAATTATCGTTTTATTTAGCTGAGCTCTGAGTTGAACTGTGCGTGATTGTTAACTAAGCTCTGTGACATCCTAACAAAGAGATCTTTTTCTAAAAAAATATGGATACCTCGCCCACAGAAGGCGCCCAAGTCGTGACGTTACTGCATGCAGAACATAGCCAGCGTGCTGTGGCTTCACGATTGCATCTAAGTCTCTCTGCTGTCAATAGAGTGTATCAGAGTTATCGGGAGCCTGGTATGTTTACTCGCCGTCCAGGATCTAGTAGACATTGAGTCACGTTTTAACAAGATGACCGGTATATTGTGTCAGTTTCTCTAAGAAATCGCCACTTTAACTCTACTCAACTGCAGCAGCGGGTCCGTGAGGTTCGAGGATTGACTATAAGCGATTCTACCATAAGAAGAAGATTGACGGAGTGTATCATGAAACCTCATAAACCAGCTAATGGCCCAAAATTGACGGTAGACCGCTGAAATGTGCGCCTCAACTTTGCACTTGAGCACTTAATTTGGGCATACCTTCAATGGAGCAAAGTTCTTTTTTTCTGAAGAGAGTAAGATCATGCTGTATGGCATTGACGGAAGAAAGAAGGTGTATCGAAGAGAGGGAGAGCGGTTTGCACAGTGCTGCATTGAAGAAAGAGTCAGTTACGGTGGCGGTTCATGGACGGTTTGGAGAGGCTGATAGTAAAACCGAACTTACGTTTGTATCTGGACCTAGGTTACTGTCATTAAATGGGTCACGTTACAGCGAAAAGTGTCTGAAGCCTCATGTGGTACCGTACACACATTTTATTGGCTAAGATTTCATTTTTATGCAGTACAATGCCAGGACTCATACCGCAGGCATTGTAAATAAATACCTGAGCGAAGTCGGTATTGCGGTTATGGGCTGGCCAGCAAGAAGCCCGGATATGAATCCCATAGATAACCTATGGGACGAGTTGAAGAGACAAGTCAGAGCGAGAGATCCTGCTCCGGAGACGCTTGGCCAGCATAAAACAGCTATACGAGAAGAGTGGGATAACATCCCACAGCACAAGATTGCGAACTGTGACTGCTTATCTGTTGCACGAGGAACCGCGTGGAAGCAGTGATAAGAGCCCGGAGAGGAAATACGAGATACTAAATAAATACTTTTTTTAACATTTTTCTGTTTTACATCTTTGTTTCTAACATTTAACAGTTTCTTCTAAAAGGGTAAAACATACCTGTTGAACAAAACACAATATAACATAGCTAAAGAAATTTAATTTTAATTTGAAATATATAATATCCACAATTAACTGGCGTTATTTATATTTTTGTTTATTAAATACGTAAAAAATTAAACTCATTCAAAACCAAACTTCAGGGGTGATTCGATATTTTTGATAAGAAGTGTACCTATATTTCTAAACATTACGATTTATGTAATTATGCCCGGGACACGGCCAACTTTGATATTCTGTATAAAAAAATCTATATTTAAAATCTGGACGCCCCGTGTCTGAATCTCCTGGTAACATGCAACGGTTAAGCAGTTTCTCTCCCCAATGTGTATGTTACAGCATAATCGCCATGCAACGGCGAAGGAAACCTGATGCAGAGATCATTGGTAACCAGCCAATCCGTCTCGGACAAGTGTAGCAGGTATACTGACCGCTATTTCAAGAGGAAGCCAGAACCCAGAAGTGAGACGTCAAGAGTTGGTATTATAGTATATGATTCTATGATATTGTGTATGATTCTATTTCATAGATAAGCACGAATTTTAACGTGGATAAATATTATTTATATTTATTATCGTGGATATTTTCCCTGGTTATTAATTTTTTAGTTACTGCTAGTGAGTACATAAAATTATATAACCAAGCGAATTTTTCTAAAACTGGACATACGAGTTGTATCATCACGATTATTATATCTGCCTTTTTAATTTCGTAATAAAAACAGGAACACCCTTATTTGAGTTAAAATCGTGATTGGAATAACATGCCGACCGATCTGTTTTTAAAACGTTCGTCAGTTTCCAAGAATTTCCCTAAATGGATATCACAATGCGGGTTTCGGCTTTCAGTGTTGTTTGTTTTGGAAAATAACTTTCCCCGCTCATGTCTTAAAATAACCTATAACAAACGCTTCATTGTTTTCTTATTATTATATTGCAAAACATACGTGAGTTGTGATAAAAATGATACAGAAAAAAATCGTCTGAAATCTTTTTACTTTTAATTCGAAACGAACTCAACATGTCTAAAGCATGTGAACTTTGTGGTATAATATCTTAAATAAAAAATAGATCGAGCTCTTTCCCGTATTTAATCTAAATAGGCCACGGTCGGGAATCGAAATCAATACTATACCAATGCAGTCCCAATAGGTAATATCGGGATAGTATTTAACTCGACTATACATTGCTACATAGTCTTCTTCTTATAAACCTCGGGACCCGTGGTCCTGTTAATTATTACAATCCAAAATACGTCCTTTGGCGTAGAAGCTTTTGAGTAAAGTGCTTATCTTGAGTAAATAATTACAGGAATATTTTTTCATGAATTAGCTTCTTATTATTAAACTCTATATACTACGCCCTGTACTATATGTCCAGTCAATATTATAATGTTTCATACATATGTTCCAGAAATTATTTTTAATACAGTCCTGTACTAAGTAGACGGATCAGATGTTTTATTGGGGAGTTTCTTGTCGCTTCTTCTACTTGTAACAGCTATATATAAACAATTTAATCATTATAAAATTTTATAAATACATAGCTGACTTAATTGTTGGCGACCACAAGATGGACCGATGATCTGGTCAAGATCGCCGGAATAGGTTGGATGAAGGCAGCGCAGGACCGATCATCGTGGAGATCTTTGGGGAGGCCTTTGTCCAACAGTGGGCGTCTTCCGGCTGAAATGATGATGATGATGATAGCTGACTTTAGAAAAATATCTTAGCTAGGAACTTATGTAACTTGGATAAAAAAATAGTTTGTTTTTTTTACAAACAAACAATTGACCGCCATTTATATCTAAACCAGAACAAACTGTATGCTGACGATGCTAATATTTTCTCAATGTGAGGATCGAATCAAAAACTATTTGTGCAGCCTCTGGACCGGGTTTCGTTTAAACATTCGCTGTACAGCAGTAATCTTTATGGTTTAAAATAGTGATGAGCAAAGCAAGAACAAGACCAAAACTAGGACAATCTTGGTCTTGGCCTTGCTTGTTCGGTCGTAGTCTTGTTTAAATACTTCTAGTCTTGGTCTTGCTTAGTTAGTCTTGGTTTTGCGTATTCAGTCTTGGTTTTACTCATTTGATCTGATACTTGGGATTTTTTTAATTCGTCATCCATAACGATGTTTTTGGCACTAGATCGCATTGTGTGTATTATCACCACAGTAAATGTCTTTTTATCTGTCTTATTTTCTTTAAGAAAAAGCAAGGCACGAGAATATCGACAGGGTTTGTCACAGAAGCATTTTATTTAAATACTAGCAGCCCGTCCCAGCTTCACACGGGTATTTAACAAAAAATTAAAAATTAAACCCTTCTATTTTTTTTCGGTCTCGGGGAAAAACCTCCCTTGACGGGTTATCCCGGCCCGGGGGGACCGAGGGATATAAGGGACTCCGGAAAAGATGTTCGACCCACTAAAAACCCCGCTGTTCTCCTATCGTCTACGCCCGGGCCCACGGATATATGGCCTGCCGATCTCGTGGCCCGGGCCGGCGCCGGCCCACGCTTTGTCTTAAAGCGGGCCCCTTCTAAAGTGCTGGCGCCAGGGGGTCAGGGTTTCGTCCCCCCGGCGCTCTCTTGTAACAACTTTAGGAGTTGAGGGGGGCTGTGGAACAGCACGCGGCCTTCTCCCTCGCGGCAATAGTGCGGGCGGCGGATCCTCCCTCGAGGGGCCGCCCGCGGCCGTTTTCTACGTCGGCCGGAGATCGTTGCCCGCCCTCCGGCGCCGACGACGCGGCCTACATTGGCGGGAGGGGAGTGCGGTGGCGGACTCCCGCTCCCGTTCCGCCGCCTCCCTTGCAGACACTACTGCCTCGCAAAAGGAGGCGACGGCCGTCCATCCAGGATCGCCCCCGACCATGGACAGAACCAGGGCCGGGAGTGACTGGTCCGCGGCCAATTCCGGACGGGACTCGCATCCCCGTCGCGTGCTAGTCTGGCGTTGGTACGACTACCAGACAACACTCCAGAAAAAGCAGAGTCGCCTGACGTCGTAGCCGGCCCAGCAAGACCAACCGACAGCGAGGATGCAATTCCCACCCCGGGAACACTCTGTGCAGGCGCAGTCGAAATAGGCATGGTTTCGACTACCAAATCAGGTCCCAGGGTAGAACCCGGGACCCCAATCAGTATTCGCAATCATCCCACCGGGGACCACGCCACGAACAGAGAGCTAAGTTGGAAAGGATGTAAGAGGTAGACGGAAAGAAAGGTAGGACTCTGTCGCCTCGAACGGAGAGGGGAGTGAAGCGACGGATGCTCGGGCACCTCGGGTACGCACACCCGTGCACTCCTCGGACAGAGGAGCGCCCCTGAGGGCAAACCCTTCTATTTGCGTCAGGTTACTAAAAAAATAAAATTATAAAGAAAGTTTGAATATTATTATTTCTATGAGCTTTTATTTTAATGATTTTTTTTTGTTATTACTTTTTATTTATTTTTCGTTATTTTTTAATAAGTATTCTAATTTTTGTAAAAACCCCTAGTGACGCACGCCTACATTGCACAAGGTGCTGCCTAGCTAGCCGAACAGGGTGAGCGGCTACCACGCAACATTTTTCTAATACTTACATTTTTAAACTCGTGATATCTTTCGAATGGAATATCCGAATTGAATAATTCAAAAAGTTATATAAAGGTATTGAAACAGTTTTGAATATGAAGTAATTTATTTTGATAAGGATTAATACTAAGATCCAAATAAAGAGTCTTTTCTAGGGGCGGCATTTCAATTAAATTTTTAAAATAAAAGAACACTTATTATGGCATAACTATAATAGTTAGACATATGCTGTGGCGACACTTTTTGTAAATAATGATGTGTTCTGCAAAGTTGTAGTACATTATTTTATACTATCATCAATAGTTTTCGCAACGCACGCGATTTAAATAATATTTTAGGTAATTTTTTTACACTTTGGGTTACATTATTGGAGTTTTAGTAAGGATCCCTAATTTTTTTGAAAATATAATATAGCCTATGTCACCCGGGGATAGTGTAGCTTCCCAACAATGAAATAATTTTTTAAATCGGGTCAGTAGTTTCGGAGCCTATTCAAAGCAAACAAACAAACAACCAAATCTTTCCTCTTTATAATAGTAGTATAGATTACGGCGACCCTCCGTGGTGTAATGGCGTAACGCACTTCGGTGCGCTTGCGGAGGTCGTGGGTGTTTATTTAAAATATGTATTTACTTATAAAAGTACTAGCTGTACCCTGCCACGCTTCGCTGTGGCACATTGTGACTGTACCCTGCCACGCTTCGCTGTGGCACATTGTGACTGTACCCTGCCACTCTTCGCTGTGGTACATTGTGACTGTACCCTGCCACGCTTCGTTGTGGCACATTGTGCCTGTACCCTGCCACGCTTCGCTGTGGTACATTGTAACTGTACCCTGCCACGCTTCGCTGTGGCACATTGTGATTGAATGCTTGACAAAGGAGAAACAAAAAATAGATAAAAAAAATAGATAAAAACAATCCTTAATGCGGATTATATATCATACTAAAATTTCAGATCGATCGGTGCAGAACTTTTTGAGTTTTTGAAGCGTACACAAACCAACATAACATTTTTATATATATATAGATATATGTAGCGTATTAGTTATCTAGTACCCATAACTCAAGTGCTACTTTTGACCCAATGGCGCTGTGTGAACTGTCCCGGTATATTTACACGCCCCTGAAACGATAAATGGTTAATTTAGATACGACACTTAAACGATGATAATGAATGTAGTGCCGATTACTGTCCTGGTGAAAATACTAGTACAAGACGAGAGAAAGTCCAAACACGCGTCGCATACATAAACGCTAGTTTAAATAAACGTTACTCGACATGAAGAAATAACGAGACGTGATGTGAAAAGATTGCCGCACAATCCATTCAGACGACCTCTCCGTGGTCTTACGGCTACCGCATGCTCGCGGAGAATGTTAAACAAACAAAAAAGCAACAATTTATTTACAATTTCGGCAACGATTTCGTCAAAGTGTTTCAAGACGAGCACGACCTCCAGTAATGAAGACCACGAATAAGAAGTGACAAAAAAATTATATAATAATATGCTGTTAGGAATATCGAACTCAAAATTATCTTATTGGCAACACAGAATAATATTTAAAACAACCAAAGAGAGTTTCCATCACTTCCATAGTGTAACACTTCCGAAGTATAAACGACCAATGAGAATCTAATGTTTGGACAACCAATGAGAATCATCCGGAGTGTGGAGTGGAGACGAGTGAGGGACAGACTATGTATATAAAGCGCCGCAAGTAGGTGTTCTTGCGCATGGCAGTCAAAGCACCACCTTACATGCGCAACGCGAACCTACACCGCGACCTGGAACTACTTCCCGTGAAGGAGTACATGGTATCCCTTTCGCGATCCTTCTTCGGTTTCGCTCCCCACCATCCCAATCCACTGCTGGTGGAGACGGTCAACTATACGCCCAACCGCCGAGCACCCCATGCGCGTCGCCGCCCGCGTAACGTGCTCACGGATAGACGCGACCCCATCTCTAGGACGCTGAAGCGAATGCTCCCGCGGACGCTATCCCCCCAGTCCGGCATGGACCAGCCCGACGGAACAGGTTTAGGGATGCCTTCCGCCCGCCAAAGCCTGTAGACGTACACAATCCACACCATACATAAATACACGTAGAATAGATGTGTTGCGGGGGAGTTTCTTTCGCCGTTTCTTCACTCCGAAACGGTAGTAGATTAGAATAGGATCGGCTTCACCGGTGAAGTCGATAGTCCCCAAATAAATAGTATTCTTGCCATTCGTGGCTGTTATCAATTGTTCCCATGCAGCGGTCGAGCCGGAAACGCACCTCACAGGAGGCGCGTGACCGAGCACGCTGCCACGGCTGATCGACCCCGCTCCCACGGGGTTGGAATGCCTTAACGCCCTAAGTCGCTGTCGAGTCGTCTGAGAACAACAGCTTTAGCTTTAAGAAAAAAAAAGCCAGGGCCCTCTTTTTCGTTCAGTCGTCGTCGCGTGCGGAAGCTGTCGGTCTGCCTGCCATTTTTTCATCCACCACTGGTTCATAAAAATGCAGTATATCAGTTGTCTAGTACCCATAACACAAGTGCTACTTTGGAACTAGATGAAGCTGTCTTTATTATCCTCGTATATTTATTTATTCTCACACTTGTTGAAAGATAATTGTGTAGGCTTGATGTAGATAGATAGATAGATAATTCTTTATTGTCCACCACACAATTTTACAGAAAAAAAGACATAAAAAGAAGTAGGTAATAGTACAACATAGTGAGCAAACGGCGGTCTTATCACTAAATAGCGATTTCTTCCAGACAACCTATCAGAAATATTTAAAGTAGTTGTACAAGGCGGTGCACAATAGACATAAAAATCAAGATAGTAAATAACAGTAGATGTAGAACCTGATGAAAAAAAAAATGAGATAAGTCCGAACATTGGTCTGCTCTAAGGAGCAGAATCATGGACAACTAGGACATCAGTGTTGGAGACGAATGCTCCGCATACCTTGGTCGACCAAAATAACAATTAAGTCTATTCGGGATCAGTTTCGCATAAAAGGCTCTCAACAATCTGTTATCGGAAGATTCTTGTGTATTTTAGTAACATTATTACCCGGCGACAGCCGGATAACTTGGATAAGCTGATCGTGACAGGCAAGATGGAAGGAAAGCAACCCCGCGGCTGATCACCTAACCGCTGGTGTGACCAAGTAACCGCCCTCACTGAACTCCCAATAGCAATCGCTATTCGAGAAGCTGAGGGCCGGACGAAGTGGAAACAGCTTACGAGACAGAATACGATCGATTTTCAAGGACACAACCTTCAGTAATGAAAAATTCGACCGTAAAGAAAGACCGTCGCCTATAGATGTTTGCGACACTAGGAGTACCGCTAACACGCTGCTATCACATAGGGGTACATGAACTTAGGTCAACAATGCCAGAATACAATACAAGGTTATTATGGCGGCATACTTATACACCAGGGGTAGTTGCAATTCAGAGTTGCAAAAAAAAAAAAAAAAAAAAAAGTACCACGTAGCTAGGGTTGGCATAGCTAGGATATAAATGATATAATACTAATAATAGTAATAATCAGTGCCGGATTAACCACGTAGCAAGAGTAGCAATTGCTACGGGCCCCACGCGAAAGTGGGCCCCGCATATTTAAACCCACTCATCTCTGTCTGAGTATCTAATATACAATAACAAACAAAACGCTAGACGGCAAATAAACGATTGAGGTATTGAGTATCGAATTGTTTTTTTTTTTCACTTTAGTTACTTAAAAACCCCTAGCAGATCAAGGGCTCAAAGGGCAAATAGAATTTGCTACGGGCCCCGCACTTGCTTAATCCAACACTGGTAATAATACTAATAATTCTCTTCATGTAGGGGCGGATTAACAATACTAACTTCTGCGGTCGGAGTCGACCTGTCGGAAAAGGCAACAAAACAACCTACCCTAGCTACATGTCAGGGCCCCAAGCCCGTCTGGATGGAGACCACCTTTGGTCTTAAGTATGCCGCCTTAATAACTGTGTTTTGTACGGGCCTTATTGACTTAGGTTCCTGTACCCCTATGCCGACAGCACCGTGTTCGCGGTGCCTCTAGCATCGCAAACATCCGTAGGCGATGAAACTGTTTAGTATTAAGTGGGCCGTCATCTTGTCTGATGTCCTTCAGTAATAAAAAAGGACACCAAACGGTTTTTCGTTTCGAGGTAACGCAGTCAGAGAGAGAGAGAAAGGCGTTGTTATCCTTATATAAATTAATTCATTCATATACTATATATGACAAATACATCCATACAAGTGAAAGAAGGGGTATCTGCCTACCCCTACGGGAAATAGGCGTGATTATATGTATGTATGTACATCTATACTAATATTATAAATTTGAAAGTAACTCTTACATTTTCACATTTAATCAGCTGAACCAATTTTGATGAATTTTGAATATTAAGGATATAGGTTACTTTGTTATTTTTTTATTAATATAGCAAAACAACATTAGCCGGTCCAGTTAGTATTATGTATATATAAACACTCAAAATGCGAATCGAATCGAACCCGTAACACCGTCAGGCGTCCCGACTTGCAAGTCATTGCGCCACAGAGGCTGTCAAATATTGGCTGAACTTTAAAATTCTCGGCAAACACGATCTAATCCACTTATCTTGCCTTATTGAGCATTCACTTTCATGTCCCTCCAACAGTCTTATTATAATATAAAATCTATGTCGTTCTGAGCGACGACGTCTGTAACGGTGAATTATTCGTTGTGACTATTTGTTTTGGCCGTGGAATCCGCTTCGCAGAAATCTATAGGTTCACCTTGGTTGATTGTTACGCCAGGTGAAAAGCCTAACCTAGACTGCGGCAGTATTTGGTAACCAAGCTAATTTCTGGCTGATGACGACAGAACATTATCCAAGAGCCTTAATTGATGTATATTTGTTATTATAAGGTTTTTTGGATCAATTGTTGTCAGCCAATCATGGTCCATACCGATCCCGTGCTTTTCCCATCCAGCCTCGACCGGCAATCTTGCGTAGGTCGTTAGCCCATCGGGCTAGGAGTGTCCTAAACTACGCTTTCCAAGTCTTCACACCAGAAATTTTTACCCCCATCGCCCATCAGTCTTGTGATAGATGTGACCAGCCCACTGCTGCTAATATCTCATAACCTCCTATTACTGGGTTCGTACCTAACCTTAGAAGAAGCGAACAGTTTACCCGCCACGCCAAGGTGGATTGGTAGGTGATCTCAGTACAAAGGATTCCTCAAAATGTTTTCCTTCACTGTCTGTACATTTTTTATTGCTGTAGGACAACAGACAGGCTGACGGCCCGCTTAGAATTTACCAGTTACCGTCGCCTATGGGTGTTTGCAACGCCAGTGGCATCGCGAAAACGCTGCTGTCCCATAAGAGTACATGAACTTGGGTCACTAATGCCGGAACACAACACAAGGTTATTATGACGGCATACTTAAGACCAAAGGTGGTCGCCATCCAGATGGGCTTGAGGCTCTACCACGTAGCTAGGGTGGTTTGTTTTGTCGCCTTTTACGACAGGCCGACCCCGGCCGCAGAGGTTAATATTCTTCGCCCCTCCACGGATAAAGACATAGCAATTATGCTATAATATGTACATTAAGTAAGAAAAATTGCCTAAGCGGCTCATGCCATGGTGCCATGGTTCGAACCCAGAATCTCTAGATTGATCGCCGAGTAAATACTACTGAACTACTATAAATTTTTTTATTTAAGAGTATAATAGAAAGAAAATATAACTTCACGACGGCAACAAAGATCAACAAAATGTTGAACGATTAGGATTGGTCTCGCTTGATATATTGTAAATGGTTGACGATAAATCAGAGATTTCAAATGTCGGAAGTGTCTGGACCGGGGTCATAGACATGGGTATAAATATGCCATAACAAGAGGGGAAGTGATGAGATTAGTTGTACATATTTGTAATGAAATCGATTTGGTTTATGCATCGTTTATTCTTAATTATTTTGTGTGAAGTTTATTTAAAGATTATTTAAATCAGTATGTAACTGAGAAAATTTGTCTTTTAGTGGTACATATTGTTTTTATGAATTGTTGAAAATGTTCAGCGTTGTTTGAACTTTCAATGGTTTGCACCTGAAAGTTCCACATATTTTTATTTATCCACACAGAGGTGGAGTTAACATACCCCTGCGGTCAGGGACGGTCTGTAGTAAACAAATGTAGCTATGTGGAAGACATTCAAGCCCGTCTGTATTCAATATGTGATGCATTGCGTAAGGACGTTTGCAATTTCAAGGGTATTGCCGAATTGCCGTAAAATGAAAACAAGACCATCTTATTTAGGTAACACTATAAATCTGTCATAAGACCAGTCATGTTATGCGGTGCTGAATGTTGCCACTAAAGTGAAAGACCAGAGGCATCTCCATTGAGATGAGAATGTTGAGATGGATGTGTGGAGTAACAAGAATGGATAAGGTGAGGATCTCTGAAAGTTGCACCAATAAATGATGATTGAGAGGAAAGAGACTGGCATGTAATGAGAAGGGAGGCTCACCATATTACTAGAAGAATGTTGAACCTGAAAATAGATGGGCACAAGGGCTGAAGTGGACCTAAAAAGCGATGGAAAGAATGTGTGATGCATGATATAGGGTTTATGAAGTGACAGATGAAGAATGCCAAGATAAAATAAAATTGAAGATAAAGACATATTGTGCCGACCCCAAATTGTCTAGTTTATTATAGTTATCTAAAATATTTTTATGACAGTTTATGATTTAAAAAGAAAACAAGTTACTAAGTAAAGTAGTAAAATTAGAAATAAATTGTATATACATATATCAAACATATCTAAGTTAGTAAATTCTTAATAAATGATTTAGTCCATTTAATCAAAGTATGAAATTTATAGTATTAGGGCGACCAGTTAGACATAGAAGTTTGCATGCGCTTGATAATACAACATATTCTTACGAGTCGTGGCTTAAGCGTTGAGAGGTCTCGCGGCGATAAAAGAACAAATATTTGTCTGACAGAACTTCACTTTCGATATATTTATTATAGTGAGGCTGGATAGACAACAAATGATCGGGACAAGGCCAAGGCAATGATGAATGATGACTTCTTAGAAACAAAGGCCAATACGCTACAATATTTCATAAGTAAGTACCTTATCGGATGCAGTGTAAGTGTCTACACCACCAAGATAGTGCACTAATTTACCTCCAGACATTACAACGTGTGTAATGTTATTAAACTTAACAAATGCTCGGTATTTATTAAAATATCGTTTTGGTTTGTGTAAGAGGGTAAATGTGTGTTGATTATAAATATTTTTTAAAGTGATCAGTTAAATTGTTGATCACTCTCGAAGCAAATCTAAAAGTGATATTGTTTTTTGATACCAGTGGTCGGCAAACCGCGACGCTTTGGCTCTTCAGCTACGGCTTTTCCACAAAATGTTTAGTCCAGGCACGGAATATTAGTTAGTTTTATAATTATTTCCGTAACGCAAAGTATTCCGTAACGTAAAGCAAAGCATATGTTAGAAAAATGGCTCTGAAGAAATTACAATTTGGCTCTTTTAGATGACTAGGGTGCCGACCAGTGATCTACCTAGATCAGTAGTCGGATAATTGATAATATTATCGTATTATGTTATTATTAATGACTAGCTGTGCCCGCGACTCTGTCCGCGTGGAATAGTGTCTTTGGGCAGCATTTTTTGGATATATGAGGTCAACTTAAATTGGAAATTCAACCTACTAAGTCCAGCCTAAGCTGAACCCTATTTCTTATGATTGATGATATAAATCTGAGGTCAACTTAATTTGGTTTATTTAATTTCCGAAACTTATAATTTTTAACAAAAACTATTTTTTTTTTTCTAAAATAATAATAGCCTAAGTTACTCCTTGTTACATCAGCTATCTGCGAGGAGCGCCGCGCCCTTGTCGCCCAAATCGGCGTGGACCTGTCGCTCCCGGCCCTGGTTCTGTCCATGGTCGGGGGTGATCCTGGATGGACGGCTGTCGCCTCCTTCTGCGAGGCAGTCATGTCCGCAAAGGAGGCGGCAGAGCGGGAGCGGGAGTCGACTACCACACACTCCTCCCGCCAACGCAGGCCACGCCGGCGGCGCCGGAGGCCCAGTAACGACCTCCGGCCACCGTAAAAAGCGGCCGCGGGCGGCCCCTCGGGGGAGGACCCGCCGCCCGCACTATTGCCGCGAGGGAGAGGGCTGTGTGCTGTTCTGCGGCCCCCCTCAACTGTTGATCCAGGAGAGCGCCGGGGGACGATATCCTGACCCCCGGCGCCAACAATTTAGGAGGGGCCCGCCTTAAGACAAAGGGCGGGCCGGCGCCGGCCCGGGCCACGAGATCGGCAGGCCATATATCCGTGGGCCCGGGCGTAGGCGATAGGAGAACAGCGGTTTTTTAGTGGGTAGTCGGATGGTCGAACATCTTTCCCAGAGTCCCACATATGCCTCGGTCCCCCCGGGCCGGGGGAACCCGTCAAGAGAGGTTTTTCCCCGAGACAAAAAAAAAAAAAAAACTATCTGCCAGTGAAAGTCGCGTCAAAATCGGTGCTGCCATTTCAGAGATTAGCCGGAACAAACAGACAGACAGTCAGACAAAAATTGTAAAAAATGTTGTATACATCCATATGCATTTAGTAAAAAGCGGTTATTTTAATATTACAAACAGACCCTCCAAATTTATTTATTTGTATAGATGTATTTATCTGTATAATAGATAGATAATATTATCGTTCTGGCAACGAATTTTCTAGTACTTTCCATGCATTATCTTAGTGCTTTGCGAAATTCATAGGTGGTACTTTTAATCACTATTAGTCTTGTACTAAATGAAGATAAACAGTTCATTCAAACATTGCTTTTGTTAACATGAGTCTAATTAAGCAAATAACTTCTATGAAGGTATATTTTCTTAGTATGGTTAAAAGGAAAGGTTTCGGTCTATGATATTTATAAAAGGCTATATTCAATTATGCCTAAAATAACACGACTTTCAGACATTATATCTTTTCGCTCGGATGATGTCTGAGTTAGAAAACAACTAAAACCCTGTGGCTTTAGTGTGTATTCGCATGTCATCATGATCATGCTAGAGTTAAATCTCGGTTGCACTACAAACTTTCGCTTCGATGCCCTAGGTCCGCTTAATTGGGGCGAAGCCTTTCTTTTCTTCCTGCCCTTATTCCAAGCCATGTTGGGTGGCACAACATCTCCTTCAACTCTCTTCTGCGACAATTCATCTTCATCAACTCTTAGTCGCCATTTCAACATTCACTATATCCTTCTCTAAATCGATTTATCCGTGACAATATCTACGTAATTACTTTTCCTAGTGCTTACCATGATTGTCTGGCTCATTTTGGTTTTTACCGGAGCGAATGCTGTCTGACTTCGCAATCTCAAGAGAAATCCCCGAAAGATGTTCCCTCGCAGCATGCAAGCTTGCAAAGGAAGTAGTCCATCAGTCTTTTACTCCGCTGGAATGAAATTAGGTGACCTTATTCTTCGCATATCCTTCGTATGGGCGGATCGACTGACGGCCAAAACGACAGCGTTGCTACGCAGGCCGCAATGCGTTTCGTCCGCCAGGGCGATAAGGAGATACCGCATGGTGTACTTTGAAGCGGCCTCCCTGCTGGCTGGTTCCCCACCATGGAACCTCGAGGCTCATATCCTGGCGCTGTTATACCAGTGGCGCCGGGTTACGGCCGAGCGTAGCTGTCGCCCCGCGCTTCACGAAGTAGCGATAAAGCGGGTGGAGCTGCGCGATGAGGTGCTCATGGTGGAGTGGAAAGAACGCCTCAGGCACTCCAGCGCGGGCCTCGCCACCATTCAGTTGGCCCGTCCTGGATTATTGGATGGCTAGACGCCACGGCGCCCTGACCTTCCGCCTGACGCAGGTCCTCTCAGGGAATGGTTGCCACGATGTCAGGGTCTTACCAATGAGGCGCGGGCGACGAGGAAGACACGGTGACCCACACTTTCGCCGTGTGCCCTGCATGAGGCAAGGAGCGCCGCGCCCTTATCGCCTAAATTGGAAATGACTTAGCACTCCCGGCCCTGGTTCTGTCCATGGTCGGGGGCGAACCGGGATGGACCGCCGTCGCCTTCTTTTGCGAGGTAGTTATGTCTGCAAAGGTGGCAGCGGAACGGAAGTGGAAGTTGGCAAGTACACTCCCCTCCCGCCAACGCAGGCCACGTCGTTGGCACCGGAGGGCGTCCAACGACCTCCAGTCGCCGTAGAATGCGGCAGCGGGCGGGGATCTGCCAGGCGCACCGTTACCGCGAGGGTGAGGGCCGCGTGCTGTTCCGCGATCCCCCTGTCAAAGGAGATCGTCGGGGAGACAAAACCCTGACACACCCTAGCGCTAAAACATGAGGCCCACCTTGTCACAAAGGACGGGCTGGCGCCGGCCCGGATCACGAAATCGGCACCCCACGTATTTATATTTTTCCATGAAAACAAAAAAGAATGAAAAACGTGCTAGTTACCCCCAAAATACCTTAATTAATATAACATTTAACTTGTGTATTGTAATACGGATGTAATATGCCACGATGAAACATGCATACGAGTAGTCTGCCGACCTCGAATAATTGAGAAAAGCTGAAGAAATAAGCAATTACTTAATGTTTTTAATATCTTAGATAACAAAAAAACATTCAAACGTTCCGTTGCGAATGTTCTGGAAATTTGTAAGTCTTATGTAAAATCTGTGCCGGCGCCTCCGGGAATGTTAGACGATAAATTTGCATACATTTTAGATTTCGCTTTGAATATTCCCTTATTAAAATGGGAATGGCATTAGTATAGGAGTACATTTATTAATGTAGTGTTTTTGAACCCAAATTAACGTTTATTATATTATTTGATAAGTTGTCAGTGTAATTCCGTAATATTCCAAAATAAACGATGAATTTGAGGTTTGGGTGTACTCATACTGTAAACTGCTTTCGAAAATAAATCTAACATTGAAATAAAGTATCTCTGTCATATAAACCACTTTATGCTTGGAAACTGTTCATCATTATCAACTGTTATATGTAGTTCCGGTAAAATTATCAGGTACATAGGGTTTTCACGATGCGATTTTTACTTCATTGATGGAACTAGTGTCGGTGATCGAGCCGTATCTCTCTGGGAACCGGTGGTCTCTTTTTCCGAACGAGCCATGGGACAAGAAAAAATCGCCGAGAGAGCTGAATGACGCGACGATGCCATCTATTCGTCAACGGAGGATGGAAGGACCGGGGCGCCTATTCGGCGAAGGTGGCGATTATAAAGTGTGTCCCTTCCCCGATCTTCTTACTCAGTCGAAAAACTGGCTCCCGGGAAATACGTATAGGTGGACGCACGAGCCGGGGGGTGTCACAGCAATGGCAAAAGTCCGTCCCGTGATCCCGCAGAGGCTCTCGGTGGTAACCTGGGGTTTCAGGTACTATGCCACTCAGACCATCCTGGCTATCCTTTGCAAGCCAGCTGAGTGGTCGCATTAATATGATGGAAACTCCCAGTTGTGTCCAACCCGTGTCGGCTTTCCCCTGGAGCTCTGACGCGGCACTATTGAGGAGGTACAGTTTTCTCCGAGAAGAAAAAGGGAATTAATCAAAAATCAAATTTATTTTTTACAGAGCTTCTTCTATCTGGAAAACTGAATCCCTTTGCTAGCTGAAAGCATACAGAAATATAATCCATTTTTTACATCTTTATAAGTGATGCACAGAGGCGACGAGAATTTGGAAAAACTGATTGTGGTTGGGAACACCGAAAGTAAAAAATAGATCTCACCGTCATGTCATTCACCAAAAAGATGGACCGATCAAGTGAAAGACTCGTCGTCATCCTAATTCTACACGGTCGTAAGAGACGCGCTGGACAGAAACCGGTGGATACAAATTATCCGCTCTAGATGCAGTTTTGATGCTGACCACGATCCTCAGACCCGAGGGACCGACCCCATAGAGAGAGTTTTTTTTATTACAATAAGACAGCAGACACGCTGACGGCCCGCTTAGAATTTAGCAGTTACCGTCGCCTATGGGTGTTTGCAACGCCAGTGGAATCGCGAACACGCTGCTGTCCCATAAGAGTACAGGAACTTGGTTCACTAATGCCGGAACACAACACGAGGTTATTTTGGCGGCATACTTAAGGCTAAAGGTGTTCGCCATCCAGACGGACTTGAGGCCCTACCACGTAGCTAAGGTAGATTGTTTTGTCGTCTTTTACGACAGGCCGACCCCGGCCGCAGAGGTTAGTATTCTTTCTCCGCCCCTGCACGGATAGCTATATAGAGATTATACGTGATGAGTTTAAATGGCGTTTAGGTGATTTGGTACAAATGAAACTCTAATAATTCGAAAGTTTTGTGCTCAAACGGTTGAGTCGAAACCAAAAAATCAGTGAGAAAACATTTAGTATTTGAACTCACGAATTCTCGAGTAAGATGCTTAGTAACTTAAGCTGTATGTTGTGTATTTAAAAATGGGAAATTATAGTTATAATATTACGTACCAATTTTTCATATACTAATACAAAATATTTATGTATTATAAATTATTTTGTGTACACTCAGAAATAATCTCACGAAAACTATTCTATTAGATATCACATCTGGTTTCATAACAAACGCGTAGGACGCCCTCCTGTCAGAATAGGCATCCAGATGAGTTATGGGAGGGCTTTATTGAAATCTGAAGCAATATTCCGTGTTTGATGTGGTTATAATAGCTTTAAAATTCATTAACAGATGATATTAGTTTGATTAATTCGTGTTGTGAAGTCTTTGAGATCCGTTTTTTGACCTTCTCGGCGACTTCTGCTTTTTGAAGGTTTTAGCGACCACGTAGGTGATGTGTACTTTATACGGTTGCCTAGTTTTAGTACCATATACTGCAGGATTAAAAAAGTTTTCAAACTTATAGAAGAAGGTAACGTAAGGGCGTCTTCAAATTAGCCGCAAAGTGTCGCGCTGCAGCAGCGCTGCGGCCGCGCTGTTGTCGCGGCGACTTTGCGGCTAATTTGAAGGCGCCCTAACTAAGGGGACATTTAAGAGCTTCTAATAATTGTGAAATACATAATGATAATTATTTTATTGAATTTGGTCTTAACATGGGCGACAAGCCGTCTTAATCACCGATTCCAAAAAATCGAACTACTTTTGTAAAACTACCAAAAAAAGGGCAGTTGTCCTGTCTGGCTTCCCAAGAAAGCGATGGAGTATAGATGATGTTTTTTCAATTATATTGAGATTATGTAAGATGATTCAATCTATGCATGAATGTGTAACCTCGAATCTGCCTTGAACAAGGATGGGCATATTATCAGCTTTCTCTAAGGGTAGGCCCTGAGTCCAACAGTGGGACGTAATCTGCTGTCATTATAGTTAGATTACTAACCTTATATAACGCCTCTCTCTTCATTTGACTTAATCCGTTATACTTAATAGCACGCCATTGTTACGCGCTTTCACAAAAAGCCCAGCCGATTTCAGCCTGACAAATAAACCCTTGCGAGATGCATCTCAAATTGGCCGTGAAACCTTTGTTTTCACTTTCGCCCTAATCGGCCGTGTTTTGTTTTGGACAGTTAAGCGATGTTTTCTAAAACATTTCGCTAGCCTTGTCAACTTGAAGAGGGTGCGTTGTTATTGGCATATTTCATTTACGTACGTTACCTTCGTGTTATCATCACACCCTGAGACCACGGGTTTGAATTCCACGATAGTATACACCGCTTACGTAGTTTTTCTATGCCTAATGTGCATTTAATATATTCCAGTGTCCCCTAAATGGGGCAGATAGCAGTACATCTTCATCCCGAACGGTCCCGAACGTAATGCTCGCTTTTTTCCTCTCACTACAGGTGAAAGACCTGGTAGTGGCCTTCACTTCCTCAGTAACTGACCGCCGTCAGGTGTTGTTCTGGACGGCTACGTATTTTCCATCCTTTCCTTGCCTAATGTGCATATTGTAAATTAATATATACGTACCGAAGTTGAAAAAAAAACATCATGAAGAATCCTGCTTACTGAGATATGGGTATACTCTTCGTTCTCTCTAAGAAAGAGCCCCGAATCCAACAGTGGAATAATCTGCGCAATTTTAAATTATTTTATATTTTACTAGCCGTTCTCGCCCGCTTCGCTGATCGAATAAAAAGAAAATGAACTGTTTAAAATTTGGCGATTATGTTCTGATAAAATAAAAATCCCAGAACTCGACGGAAGCGCCACTTATAGGGTCCAATTGCGAATCTAAACCATTCTCGAATGCACTCGAACACCCACAAAAAATTTCAACAAAATCGGTCCAGCCGTTTAAGAGGAGTTCAGTGACATATACACGCACATAAGAATTATTATATATAAAAAAATAAAGATTTGTAACAATAAGGTAAGCTACAGAAGCTTAGCTTATTTAAGGCTTTATTAATATTACATAAATAAATGTTTGTTTGTAATTTCAAATCAGACTACAGTCGTATTTTCTTACACTGATAATTTCGGCACCTATTAGCTTTATTCTGTAGTACCCGGATGACCGAGCTTCGCTCGGTATTTTTTTTTTATAAATTGTGTTTTTTGGAAATTAACAATTGATTTTCTTAGTCTAACCTCGAAGCAAACACTCATTGACTTCGTGTTACTTAACAACGCTATCTGCTGGAATAGCTTTAGTGTTGTTGTGTCGTTAAAGCAATTTAAAAAAAATAGTATTATTATTCGCCGATAGATGTTAGGTAGAGTCATTTTTCAGTTTAAATTGGGACTACTCAAACGCCACCTTTTTGTTTAAGTTGATAAAACACGAATAAAATAACATTTTCTAGAAATGATTCCTAGCTAGATCGATTTATCGCCCCCGAAACCCCCCGTATACTAAATTTCATGAAAATTGTTGGAGCCGATTCCGAGATTCCAATTATATATATATATATATATATATATATATATATATATATATATATATATATATATATATATATATATATATATATATACCTAGTCAGGTCATAAATTCTGTCACATGTTTAATGTAAAATAATTGTAACAAGTTTATTCATTATGTAACCATTCATATACCAAAATGAACTTAACAAAACATAGATTCTTATGACATTAAAGTTTATTCAAAATGACCTCCGTGATTTTGAATACAAGCCTTCAATCTGCGCGGCCAGTCGCCTATCGCAGCACGAACGAGGTCCATGTCAATATCGGCGGCTGCCTTAATCAAGGATGTCTTGAGTGACTCCAAATTGGGATGAGGCTTTGAGCACGCCTTTTCCTCCAAGTGTTGCCATATCTTGTAATCTAACGGATTCAAATCTGGACTGGAGGAGGGCCAGTCTTCGTGCCGGATGAAGTCGATTTCACGCGCCGCCAGCCAGTCTTGTGTGCTCTTCGCTCTATGAGCTGGCGCCGAATCTTGTTGGAATACCCAGTGCCTGTTATTGAACATGGTATGAGAAACAGGTTCCACAAGGTTCGTCAGGACTGTATTTTGATACACAACAGCATTCGTTTTTACACCTTTCTCACAAAAATGTACCTCTGTTAAGCCCCAATAAGAAACTCCCAACCATACCATGAGCGAGGATGGAAAATGACCTCGTTGGACACGCGGAATACGGTTGCTCGCTTCTTCACTACTGTGTGCGTACACCTTATCATTTTGTTTGTTGTAGCTCTCTTCTACGGTAAACATTTTTTCATCCGAAAAAAGAATTTCTCGATATTTTTTACCCGCGTACCGCTTCAACAAAGCGCGGCATCTCTTCAGTCTCAGGTCCATTAGACGAGCATTCAAACGATGTCCTGTTTTTCTTCGATATGCCCGAAGCCCTAAGTCTTCATTTAACACCCTTTTCACCGTGGTTCTGCTTAACCCCATCTGAAGGGCCAACAGTTTCTGCTTACGTTTGGGATTTCTTTGAATTCGTGCCTTCACAGCTTTTATCACTGTTGGAGTCCTAACAGACCGAGGGCGACCACTTCTTGACCTGTCATCTACACCAGAGTCTTCATTGTATCGTTTGATGGTACGATAAACGAATCTTTTGGTTATATTCAAATTTTTCAGTATGTTAAAAATTTGAATTGGCGCGTAACCGCAACGATGCAACGCAATAACTGCAACACGGTCTTCTTTAAGCGTCCACTCCATATTTAAAAATGAGTAAAATTCTAAAAAATTCTCATTTTTATTTTCATGAACAATTCGAAATTCGAATTCAATAAACTTTTTTGTGGCCAGCATTCTAAACGAAAAGTTTTTACTGTGTGACAATACTTATGACCTGACTAGGTATATACAAGAATTGCTCGTTTAAAGATATAAGATGTATGGGACTACTAGATGATGAATTTAACTTAGTAGTTATCAGTGAGCGAAAGAGTATTTATTCTCTCTCACTTACAGACCCTTCACTGCCACAAAGACTGCTCAGCAAAGTTTTACGATGCGATTTACGAGGGCGACAACATATTTATTGATGTTAGTTTCACAGCTGCCGACAATGATGTGCTCCAAACACAGAAACGGCCAGTCTCAATCCGATACGTCTTGTTGACTTTATTGTAGAACAATATACGGGTGTGCTTTTTTATTCCTTTGGACTTTTAATTTTACTTTCTTACCAAATAGATAAATACTTTTTCTTTCATTATTTCTTACTTCTTTTTCAGTTTGTAAGATTATTATTAAGATATGTGGTAGCAATTGGAATGATCACACTCGAAGATCTACCATCATGCATGACTTAGTCAGATTTTCTCGCATATTGTGCATTGTTTAACACAATTGTCACGTTGCAGGAAAATATCGTGGGGAAACCCGGATATAGAGATCACCGGTATGTGCAACCCGCCAATCTGCTTTAGATAAGTGTGGCGGGTATACCGTCCGTAACCTCTAGGGGCAGGCTCAAGCTCAACAGTGGGACGTTATGGACTATTATTATTAATAATATTATATAGAAAGTCTTAAAAACTTTAATAAAGAGTTTTTTGTGTATGATTTACTGATTATTGAATGTGTTTGAACGATTGTATTCAGTGGTTACATACATTCTAAGACTCATACCGATTCCAGAGGATACTGGAGTCGGCATCAATCGTCTGTAACCCACTGTTCCAAATATTTTAATAAACGACAGATTTAATGGTTTAAAAATGTGTCGTATTTTAAATGGTTTGTAATAACTTACTACCAAATCTGTAAACGGAAGTTAAAATTGCTGTGGGTAGTTTTAGTTTTTATTTATTGGCTGCCTGCGCCAGTCCAATGTATGAGTTGATTCTAAACGGTTATTTTAATGTCTCTATATTATTTAAACTTTTAACATAAATATTAAATACCAAATATTCTATTTAAATCATAATCAGTTCAAGCCGTATTTTCTATTGTTAAATAATTTACTATTGCAAAAAAATAAATAGTATTAGTTGTGTAATGTTACATGTAATTTCAAATCTAATCGTTCTGTTGTCTTGCTTAATAGTTTTATAAAGTAACGTACAAGTTATTTAATATGTAAATGTAAGTAAGGACGTTACATACAGCTCGCCTTTACGATTTATATGTATATTATACGTAAAATATAAAAAAAAAACTCACCACAAAGAATTCATAGTCATTAAGTTCTTAAATAAAAACCGACTTTTGTTAATATAATGACAATACCTTTATTCTCATTGCCAACGTCCTAGTTTAGAAATTCAGGTTAACTACGTAACGTTTGGAACTAATTGGAAAAAGCCTCAAATCCCGTGAGAATATCTGGACCATTTTTATATTTTAAGCTACAGTCTTGTTTCTTCATTTCTGTTTTGCTTAAATATCTTCAAGTATTGTTTTTAATATTAGGGATTGAAGTATGAAAGTGCCGATTTGTACAGAAAAATAGAAAATTGTTTTTTTTCTAAGATGTAACATATTTATTTAATTAAAATATTTACCTTCATTATGTATGGTATGTATACATTTCTGCCATCTAAACGGAAGTTCATTTATGCTTTTACGATAGAACTCTGGGGATCTAGATTCGAAAAACTGTACTGCCACCTGGTTAGAACATTTTTACATACTTCTTTTGGCGCGTTAGGGAAAAATGATGAGCTTAGATCAACATTGTTGATCGAAGATGATGAGAATAAATTTTTACGATGCGCGCGCACATCGTCACAAAAAAACCGACACTCTGAAGTTAGCTAGTGAACATTTTTATAATATGAAATCTCCGTAATCCAAAATGAACTGTAATATTTTTGTAAATGAATTGTAATAGAGTATAAATTGCAATGTAATAGATTTCAAGACATTTTCCGTTGCCTAGCAACGGAGACGGCAGCCATATTGGTCCAATAAATTTAACAAAATATTGGAGTACACCATCTCTTTCAATTCAGCGTTATTCCTACCCTATGTGGGCGGTGTTCCACGTGGTTTGCTCTTTAAGACCAAGTTTCCATTACGAAAGCGTTTAAACCAAAAACGCACTGTGCGTTCGTTAACAGTCACCTCTCTAATGCGCGCCGTTTCGTCCGCATTAGTTCCGCGTCGGAACCTGTATTTAAAAATGACTCGGATTTGGTCTAAGCTGAATAAAAAAAAAAACAATTGAAAGTCGAAAATGAAATGTTGCACATTTTTTCAGAGAAGAACCTCATAGGTATCATGTGAAAAAAGTTTCACTCGAAAATCTCGTTCCATGAAGGTTTTATGTCAATTCAAAGTATCTTTTATTATATGGTATAACGGCAATTTCATAATTTAACCCCTATTACTTTTTCACATTTTTTTATTGCTGTAGGACAGCAGACAGGCTGACGGCCCGCTTAGAATTTAGCAGTTACCGTCGCCTATGGGTGTTTGCAACGCCAGTGGCATCGCGAACACGCTGCTGCCCCATAAGAGTACAGGAACTTGGGTCACTAATGCCGGAACACAAGACAAGGCGGCATAATTATTATGGCGGTATACTTAAGACCAAAGGTGGTCGCCATCCAGACGGGCTTGAGGACCTACCACGTAGCTAGGGTGGGTTGGTTTGTCGGCTTTTACGACAGGCCGACCACGGCCGCAGAGGTTATTATTCTTTCTCCGCCTCTGCACGGATAACACGGTTCACATCGTCATTATTTATTGTGTCCCAATATGGGGCTTCAATGTAACCATATTTTGAATTATAATGTTTCCCATTCTGCTTTTTACATACTGTACATCTCAGCATTGCAAATTTTTATACAGTGCATATTACGTTATAATTATTAAGTACGAATTTTCAAAGTTGTTATGGTGAAATTTTGCAGTGTGGGTATCATTTTAGATTTGTGCTGGTCGTTGCCCTTTTTCAACGAGATCGATATCAAGTTCACTGCAGGGAAGGCCAAATGCGACAAAAGGGTATTGTATACGATTATTATATTGGCTGGTTGACGTTTTGCGTCATTTTGTTTTCTTATTGGTAGCTTATTTTGCGAATCAACATTTTTCTCACATTTTTCTTATTATACAGCTGGTACAATATTCCATCGGCCCTATATAGATTACGTAACGCAACGTTTGTATTATTTAGTCACTGTAATTTTGGTGTATTCTGTAGTCCAGATTCAAAGCAATAAAATTACTATCAGCTTTTATTTAATCACTTAAACTTTCACTTCAGAGACCACATCTCTTAACTTACGTTATGCGCTTTCTTTCTTAACAAAAATACTCAAGAAGATTAATGGAATTGGTGTTACTGAATTAAGACCTTTACAGAAGGACTGTTGTTTATCTCTGCCTGGAGGAAATTCATTAGTCGCCTATTACGGCTCTCTAGGTTGCCCTAATTAATGGTATATGGTAGCTAAGTGGTGCCACATTCGGCATGTACCGCTAGCGCAGTTTTTCTGGCTTATTGTGTGTATTATAACATAAATACCAACTACCTTCGTTGAAGGAAAGCGCGAAGAAACCCGCATACTGAGATCACCGATATGAACCAATTAATTTCATCTTGAACAAGCGTGGAAGGAAGACTGTCCGTTCCCTAGGGGAAGCTCAAATCCATCAGTGAGACATTAAGAACTGTTATTATTATATATGAATAATCTTATTTGTAGGCGGCAATACAAGACCTCGTTTGAGTCACGTAAGTACGTGAAATGTAATTTTACGTTCCCATTAATTTAATTAAACCATCGTAGCGTGGATAGTCGTTGATGTTAATTAAATATCCATTCATTGAAGTTAATATTTCACGCGCGAAACTAAAATCGGCTGCCAGTGGAATTACTGAATGCACATTTAATGCGCAGTCTGCGACCATCGATGTGAAATCGTTATCCCGAATATTTTGCAGCTCTATTGATCCGATGCACCCTGCACTTGCAGTAATTTATTATTCGAAGGGTGCATTACCACTTCCATGTTGACTGTATTTTGTTTACTATAAGGTTCAAAATGAGCTTCCATATTCCCTACCCTAAGGGGTTTGACCCACGTAACATGCATTGTTGCGTGATCTAATTTTTTTGTCGAATCCGACATACGGTTGTTTGGATGTGCTTTTATGCTAATATCATTAGTGATTTCATTCTAATCGTAATGAAGTAAAATACTGTTTTGATTGATTAGTAGTGGATTTTACGGCGAAAGCTTTATAGTTATATAAATTTTACAGTAATGTTGGTTGTAAATTATCCTTTAGTTAGGTGCAAATAAAATGTGATTTCGACACCTCAAGGAACACTATGTCAACTTGATTTTGGGTATTTTCGGTTTTAAAGAGAAAACTACTTATTAAATTATGCAATTTTAACTAGGTATTATTGAACTACTACATACATAAGCACGCCTCTTTCCCGTAGGGGTAGGCAGAGACCACTTCTTTCCACTTGCTACGATCCTTACGTACTTGTTTCGCTTCGTCCACTTTCATTATTCCCTTCATACATGCCCTTCGGTTTAGGGTACTCTTGACCTGGCCTTTTTTCAAGACGTCCCTGATCTGGTCTCGAAACGTCCGCCTAGGTCTACCCCTTCCAACACTTCCATTCACACTCGCCTTATACACTTTTTTCGTTAATCGTTCTTCATTCATTCTCTCGACGTGGCCACTACTCAACCTGTATATTTCATTAAAATATCTAGCAACATTGCGATCATCCACATGTTCTCTTTAGCAGCTATTCCAGTAAACCTACGATTTTCGAGATGGCGTATTCATTGGTGTCGATCTGAATATCACCACTACAATAAATAGGAGTTAATACAACACGAATAATAATTAATATGAATATTCATAAATTAATAAAATCCAATCTAAAATTCTCCTTCCCTACCGATATGTTACACGTTTTCATGACTCACGCTAAACAAATCTTCCGTTTTCAAATTACGCTTTATAAATCACCGTACGTTCACTGTCGCCCCATGCTCTGTCTGTGTTTTCCTCGTCGCCTACACCCTGCAGTTTAACGTACTTATTTGTTTATTTAACACTTGTATGAGTGCTGTTGGAATTGCGAAAACATTGTATTAAATGTTCATATTTAATCTGTTTTTGTCCTGTTTCTACCTTCAACTATTTTTTTTTCTTTTCACCTTCTGTATATATCGTCTATTTGTATTATTATATTATATTCGATGCATATTGTTCAGTAGGTATTGCTGCGAATGGTTGTGATTGAATAAAAAAAATTAGCATTAGTTTACAACAATTATAGCAAAAGTTAGAATAATATTTTGACCTACCTTCATATATTTTGACTTTACTAATATTTACTTTTTGTTACAGATAATGCTGTACAGTATCGATTGGTAAGTAAATTTACTATTTGTTACCACTAATTACTAGTGTATCTTTGCATAATTTATCATTACGAAATAATTTTCTTTAATTCATTCATTAAATATTTTAATTGTGACAACGCTCAAAGGAGGTGAGTATTTATACAATTTAAGTTTACAATTTCAACAGGTGACTTAATTATTTTATTTAAATTACAGAGGATAGCGTCCTTTAATTAAACTCTTAAAGAGGCCGCTCGTCATAAAATCTTAGTTTAATTTTCTCTGAGTATAACTTCGTCGTTACGAAAGTTACCTTTTTGTAAATTGAACCAGGTTTTAAAATTCATCTAAAGTTAAACAAATCTCTATTCAGCGGAGATTGTAAATTTGCAACCAACTTTAAATTGCGGAGGTAGGTGAGTATAAATGTTTTTTCGTTTCATTCATTGTTTTTCAATTTCGGGCTAACCTTTGACTTCTTAACTTTTTCGCTTAGATAATAATCAAAAAAATTATCTGTCGCTGTTTAAAGTATTGTAAGAACTTCTATAATGAGTTAGTAATACTACAAAATATTAATTAATTAAGAAACAAATATTAATTAATTAAGAAACGATCGATTGTGACGCCAAGGCACGCATTGCTGCCGCGTGGA
Organism: Malacosoma neustria; assembly: GCA_963693495.1. NCBI lineage: Eukaryota > Metazoa > Arthropoda > Insecta > Lepidoptera > Lasiocampidae > Malacosoma > Malacosoma neustria. The sequence continues at coordinate 7,674,253 of OY856395.1, read as the reverse complement.
CCAAATGGCGTGAGGTAACTGGTGTCATTTGTGACCTCAAGATACCGGTAAAGTTGTATCACTATCATTAGGTAAGACTATCATTAGGTCTGTCCTTTTATACGGCTGTGAAGCGTGGCCGGTGTTAGAGCGACACAAGCAAGAACTGCGTGTCACGGAGATGAATATGCTGCGGTGGATGTGTGGAGTGACGCGGAAGGACCGCATTAGGAACTCCCGCATTCGCAGCAGTCTTCATGTCCGTGACATTGTGGATAAATTGCAGGAGTGTCGGCTCCGTTGGTACGGCCACGTTTTACGGCAACTGGATGATTACGTGGGAAACAAATGTCTGGCCATGCCGCCTCCGCCGGGCCCGGCAGGAGGGGTAGACCCAAAAAGTGCTGGCTTGACGTCGTAAGGGGTGATATGCATGCCAATGGGCTCACTACCAGGGATGCTGATGACCGTGCGAAGTGGAGAAGAAAAAGTCGGAAAGTGGACCCCGGGCGCCGAAGCGAGAGTTTGGGTTGCAACCGGGATTGAACGCAGAGATGATGATGAATTAAGAAACAAATACTTTTATAATGTTTGTACTTATAAGTTGTAAAATTGTTAGTTACTAATGTAACAAAGGATTTTGGACCTATCGGTCAAGTTCACAGCAACACATCAAACTACTAAAAGGACTTCGTAAAATACCTTACACTCGCTATTTATTTTACAATTATTAGATAATAGTAATAGCCTAAAACGCCCCACTGTGTGCTAGACAAAACGAACAGTATAAGCGCCTCGCTTGTCCAAGGATTGGTGAGTTACACCTACCAAAAATCTCGGTGTACGAGTTTCTTCTCAACGCTTTCCTTCAACGTCATTACATAGTTATTGTATTATAATATTAAGCGAAAAAACCTGCCTAAGCTTGTGGAATTCGAACTCGTGGCTTTTGGATTGGTCGTCTAAGTACAAATACAACTACTCACCCATCGCCTTAAGGCTAAGTCCAGATGACCGCGCGGCGACTCGCGCTGCCGCGCGATTCAGCTGTTCAGATGGCGGCGGCTTGCGCGCGGCAATCTAGCGTGAACATTCAGTGATAATGGACGTGGAGGAGGCTATTTGGTTGTAGGTTTATGAATAAGTAACAAATTGTAAGAACAATATGTTGTTTATGAATGAGTAACAAATTGTATGTTTTTGTAGTTGTATAATGTGTATTGTTCATTTATTGTGAACTGCAGCAAAAAATATTCCTTTGCTCAATGAGTCATGTCATTCTTGAAGGTCTCTGCGGTAGACCAGCGTTGGTTTCTTATAACCAACTATGCTGAGCGGAAGACCTTTTAGGGCACTCGTATTTGTAATGCGATTTTATTTAATATGTTATTATTTACTTATTTTGTGCTCTAAATAAACATTTTTTCTTTCTTTTTCTATTTTGAGTCAAAGACTTTCTTTAAGCCTATTTATGACTTTATATCGCACACTAAGACTACACGAAGATCGATCAGAAAATCAATAGATGGTAGAAGTAAATCAATAGATATCTCGTCCACCATTTTCGTAGCTCCGTGCGTTCATCGCCCTCAAACCGCGCGGGTCAACTGAACAGGTCGATACAAGATTGTAGATCTCAAACCGCGAGTCGCCGCGCGGTGACGCGCGGTTCAAGATCTTGCCTGCGGACACGCGCGGACACGCGCGGTGTAGCGCGGTCATGTACACAACAACATTGATTTGTTACAATCTCAAACTGCGCGTCGCCGCGCGGTCATCTGAACTTAGCCTTAGGATTATTTACTTCACGTAATTTTATTTAATGTTCTACTTTAAATTTGTCTGTGTTTTCTCTAAACTTAACGATAAAATTGTGAGTGAATTTGAAAATCATATCTGGAATATTAATCTACTCAAATAATTATAAAGTTCGTTTTTATCCGTGCAGGGGCGGAGAAAGAATACTAACCTCTGCGGCCGAGGTCGGCCTGCATAAAAGGCGACAAAACAACCCATCCTAGCCACGTGGTAGGGCCTCCAGCCCGTCTGGATGGCGACCACCTTTGGTCTTGAATATGCCGCCATAATAACCTTGTGTTGTGTTCCGGCATTTGTGACCCAAGTTCCTGTATCTACCCTTATGGGACAGCAGCGTGTTCGCGATGCCACTGGCGTTGCAAACACCCATAGGCGACGGTAACTGCTAAATTCCAAGTGGGCCGTCAGCCTGTCTGCTGTCAGACAGCAATTAAAAAAAAGTTCATTATAATTCGACATTAAGATGAGTGGATACAGTAAGTTATCTCCTTTCTATTTGCTTACTCTTAATATCAAACCGTGGATTGCTCCTTTGTGTTATTCGAAGTACATTGTTTTGTGTATTTATAGTAACTAATGTCTACCTCGAGTATCGATGGCTTCGGGGTGTTTTATTAAATTTATGTAAACGTACTTAGTTATTCAACTTCGCTGTGCAAATATTTGAAGATCGTTTGTTCATCTATTAATATTCGACTGACATTATTCATACATGTAAGAAAGATATAAATAATTTTTTATTTAGAACATATCCATCATAAAATACATAAATGTAAATTTAGTATCAGTCGAGTAGGTCCTAAATGGGTCCTTACTCAGCCTATGCTTGTTTTGTGTATATCAGCGCTGGTCTTCCGCTAGGCCCACGTGAAACTTAATAATATTGTACGTATATGATGAAAAGTCTTCTTGGATCTACCCTTCCTGCTGAAGCCTGATGGAAATGGTATATGACTCTTGCAGTTTGAGTGCAATGCTACGGATGCGGAAGTTCCTGACGCGGCCTTTCCGCTTGTGTCCAGTAATGTAATCTTTATAAATTTTATTGTAATTTTATTGTAAGAATAATTAATTTTTATCCGTGTACGGGCGGAAAACGAAACCTTGTGTTGTGTTCCGGCATTAGTGACCCAAGTTCCTGTACCCTTATGGGACAGCAGCATGTCCGCTATGCCACTGGCGTTGCAAACACCAATAGGCGATGTTAACTGCTAAATTGTAAGTAAGCCGTCAGCCCGTCTGCTGTCCGACAGCAACAAAAAGAAAATAGTATTTGGCGAAATTTCATACGTTTACTAGTTTGTTGTTATCGTCGACTAAAAATATTTTTTTTAGAATTAGGCTACAAAACTACCAAAATATGGTTAAACATATTTGTTTATTTCATACTCGGCCGCCCCACCATACTTGGGTTCAACTCAGCAATAAAAACACCCCTCAGTATATGATATAATGCAGCAATGAATAGTTAATTGATAGAGGGGAGGCAATGTTAAGGACGAAACGGGTTCTATGAGTATGCAAAGATGTAATATTGAGAAATAGTGGAATAATTGGATGACTTCTGTGACGAAGGGGCTAATTTGTTGTTATCTTTTTTAAATTGATTATTTATTTCGTTTGTATTGAAATTCACGTTTATTTACTTGATGACTTGTAAATTGAAGTCTGCCACTTGATGTTGGTGGTCTCGTAGAGCTATCTCGACCTCCATCTCCTGCAGCAAATTCCAGGCGGCAAATTTGCGCTCGCCATCAACACGGCGGACGCGGCGTCAGTCTTTAATATACATATCGCTATTAAGAAACCAATAAAGAACTTTAATGATTAGCGAAGCAGAAACTACCAGTTATAAGTTGTATATTTGTCTCTGTCAATTTGATTCGCGTTTAGAAATGACAAAATATTTGTTTTATACGGCATACTTAAAAGCTAGCAGTTATCGTCGCCTATGAATGTTTACGACGCCAGGGGCACCGCTAACACACTGCTATTCGCGGAGTGGTACTGAAACCTGGTTACTTATAACGGCACATAACACAATATTGTTACTGCCTCAAACTTCCAAACCAGGGGTGGTTGCCATTCAGATGGGCTGGCCGCCCTACCACTCGGCTAGGCGTTGTTTTCTCGTCTTTTACAACAGGCCGACCCCGGCCGCGGGGGTCAGTATTATTACTTCGCCCCTGCATGGAGAAAACTATTTGACCTGCAAATAGATTATCCTAATCTGGGCATCAATTGTATGTTAGTAAAAAATACTGATGGATTATTTCATTTATAGCAGGTTTTATCTATGTTTAGGTACCTGTTAGCTCAGTGGTATTCAACTCAGAGACCAATCCAAAGGTTCCGGGTTTGAGTTCCACGATAGCGTGCACCGCTTAGGCAGTTTATCTCCCTAATATGCGTATTATAGCATAGTTGTATATTAAGGAAAACATCATAAATAAACCTGAGAGATGGATGAACAGTATGTGTAATGCACCAATCCGCCTTAGGCAAGTGTGGTGGGTATACTATTCGTTCCCTCTAAGAGGAGGCCTGAGGTCAGCAGTGGGACGCCATATATTGTTATTATTATTAACTATCTTTTATTCGTGCAGGGGCGGAGAAAGAATACTAACCTCTGCGGCTGGGATCGGCCTGTCGTAAAAGCCGACAAAACAACCCACTCTAGCTACGTGGTAGGTCCTCAAGCCCGTTTGGATGGCGACCGCCTATAGTATTAAGTATGACGCCATAATTACCTTGTGTTGTGTTCCAGCATTAGTGACCCAAGTTCCTGTACTCTTATGGGGCAGCAGCGTGTTCGCGATGTCACTGGCGTTGTAAACACCCATAGGCGACGGTAACTGCTAAACTCTAAGCGGGCCGTCAGCCTGTCTGCTGTCCTACAGCAAGAAAAGAAAAGCTGTGACAGATCTCATATTGTTATAAAATAGTGCCATCTTGTCATAAAATAATCAACAGAGTGCTTGTGTGTGTGGTACTAGATGACTGGTATACTAATTTTTTTTTTAATTTTTATATACATATTATACTATACATTATATTATTTATTATATTATCGTCCTAGAAGTTGATCCTGAAATACCCTTACCATTGGCTCAATATAATATCACTTCATCAATACGCCTAATTAAACCGCATTATTAATAAACATCAAGCATATATCCAGAAATAAATTTTCGCGATATCCCCGTTAAATCACAAACGCCAGGGCGTACACGGGTTCCTATATTAATACCGTACCACCCCCTTATTGTGAGTCATGTGCCGTGGTTACCAGTGTCTCTCAAACTTGTTACCAAAAGGACTTTTTTATTTGGAGTTTAGCAGACAGGCAAACGGCCCTTCCGATAGCAGGATAGGCATCATAAAGTTCTTTACAGTTGCCAACCTTCCAACTTACCGAAGGAAAAAATTAAAGATATAGGAACCATACGGTGTGATCATATTTTTATGCAAAGGCTGCAGGTCTTCGGTTTGCGCTTTCGGTTTGGCAGAACAATTGTTTCCAAGATGTATCTCGGAGTAACCAAAGTTCTCTAACAACTAAATCTTATTCGATGAAATTTATTTATATATTTTCCATGATATACCTAAACATATTTGTCCGAAATTGAGATTGTGTAACAGCATCGAGCGACATTGGAAAAATTCCAATCTCACGTTGAATTTTCGAATTCCTTTCGAGGAACGTGATCGTCTCAGTACGAGAAGATATGTTTGAGATGAACGTTTACGACTGTGTGCAGACTGAACAGTTAAATCTGTGTTGCGAGATATTATATAAAATGCTGAGATTCATGCAGCAATGCAATGCTGAAGATAATTTAATAAGTGTTAACACGTTCACGTTTAGAATTTCCGTGGAGCAACGGTTTTCGTAATTCGGAACGTCAGTGAGCGAATAATATCTTTATTTTCAAATAAAGTTTCTTGGTAATAATATATCAATATAGCCTTGTACCAATAACACAAGCGCTCTATTGCTTACTTCAGAACTAGATTGTGATGTGTGAGTTGTCACAGAATGTTTATTTATTTTCTTCGAGCACTAATTATTAAACAAAATTCTTCACTCTACTTGTTATAACCGCGTTTTATACAGTTTTCATTTAAGCAAATGTAAAAAAAAAATTGTTATTCGTCAAAACAGGCATCAATATTTTTGCGTCAAGAACTTTCGTGCCGCTTTATCATTTAAAAAAGTTATCAATCATTACTTTTATTAATATAAATTATTTTATGTATACGCTATTTTAATCCCCTTCATATTTAAAGCTAAGAGGTATGTCTACCGTTCCTGGATATTTTAATACGTTTTATGACCGTGTTGTGAGTTTTCCGCCATTAGTTACGGAAGGAATGGCAAAATTGTAATGCGATTGGAAACGACAAGTAAAATTTTGGTTTAATTCTTTACTTATCTTATTAACAGAAACGTTCTCCTTTTTTAATGATGATTTTGAAATGTTCGATGATCACCCATCATACATACCCATTTGATGCATACCGCTTGGGAGCTTGCGGCAAGTAAGTGTGGGTGTTACTCCCGTGTAATGCGACTGGTGCCCCCACAACTGACTACGCACGTTACAGGTATACATGCCCACTGAAATAACCCCCCCAGAATTCCTGAACGAAAGGACGCCTCTCGTGTGTGTCAGACGGGGCCTGTGTGGCCTACCCTGGATAACAAACGATTCCCCTGCGCCATATAAAATTTATATAACTAGGCCATTAAACGAAAGATCGTGTAAATATTTTATAAAGAAAGGGAATCGAAACCTGCCTAATGACGAAAGTAAAGTAGCCCCTGCAATTGCCGTGTTGCCATTAAAAGTTTTAGAAACGCTGTATCATAGAGGGTGGTCAGCGATGCTATCAGATTATTATTTATAAACTTTATAGATCTGTTATAACGTATTAACTTAAACACCGTTAATAATACGTTCTGCTATCGGTTTATTGATTTCTTTGTTTATATATTTTTAAGGGCTTTATGGCAAGAATGCAACATTAAATTGTAATGACGCTACTACTTTTATGGTATTTAGGTAGAGTTTAATATTAAACTAAATATATTAACGATTATTAGCTATGAATATTTTTTATAGTTCTGGAACTCCAGTTATTCGTTAAATATCGGGAATGGATCTTCAGCAACACAAATGCACAACCACTTAACTCGGTTTTCGTGTTGTTGGGGCTCTTTGATTATGGCTGTAGGAGACACTGGAACTAACTGCTTTTGATTGAGCTAGTTAGTTTCTTGAAATATTGGAATAGAACAACGGAAATTGAGGAAATCGACGCGACGCGTGCGCAGCATATGTTTTTAATGAAAGAATCGTGAGATAGTAGCGTCCTCGTAGAATAGAGGTGGTAATGTATTTGCAGTTTACATAACTGGCTTTTTCATGTTCGTTCCAGAGTATTCCTAAAAAGACTAGGATTATTATGTTCTTTATGTACAGAGTAGGTATGGACATGGACTCATTGATCACAAAAAATGTATTTGATGCAAATAGTTCCGATCTGTGTGAATTTGATCTTCAAATGTATGTTTGTAAAAAGCACTGCGATTCACCTAGTTCATTAGTTTCCCTGGAGGAACCCAGCGGAGTCGCTATAGAGGATTACTAGGCTGGTTTTCGTGGGTATACTAGCGACGAGCAGCCTCTTGTCAATCATCAATACGTAGCACTGGAGTCCGTTACTACCCCACTACCCTGCCGCGAGTTCCTAAGCAGTGAGCAGAAAAATATCTTAAAAATAGATACATATATATACCTATTATAAAATATACGTGTACTTTTATGTAATTATAACATTGTATTACGACGTTAGAAAAGTTTGTAAAGCGTGACTAAAAAGCTATTGTTTACGAACAGGGAAGCGATGTTTCCCTCTAAGGACTGAAAAGTACTCGACCACATTACTTCCTTATTTGATTTGTGTTTATTGAATTCGAGGATTCAGTGTTAGTTGAAACATATACGAGAATGTATGTATATAGAACAAATTGGGAATCTTGAAGTGTTTTCATTGCTCCGTTTGTATAAGTATATATCCGGCTTATTAGTTAACAAATGTTGATTGTGCATTATTGATTGGATATTATATGTTTTGCTACGATTAACATAATTTTTAAGTTTCCTGAATTATTACACTAAGAATAACATTTTAGAAGTTCTTTGTCGCGTATGGAAAAAATTATGAAAGTTAAATTTTTTCGATGCACATTGACACCGACATAATGAAGTTAGCTGATAGTTTTCTGTCGAGTTTCCATGAAAACTCATAACTATATTTAAAGTAGTTTCTTAAATATTCATATACCATATGTATCTAAGTGATTTTAAACTATATATAGTGGTAAATGATAGGCCATTGTAAAAATTCGTGACAAAAGTTACTTTTATCTTAATTTTTTTCTGTACAACAGCAGACAGGCTGATGGCCCGCTTATAATTTAGCAGTTACCGTCACCTTTGGGTGTTTGCAACGCCAGTGGCATCGCGAACACGCTCCTGTTCCATAAGGGCGCAGGAACTTGGGCCACTAATACCGGAATACAACACATGGTTATTATGGCGGCATACTTAAGATTAAAGGTGGTCGCCATCCAGACGGGCTTGGGGCCCTACCACGTAGCTAGGGTGGGTTGTTTAGTCGCCTTTTACGACAGGCCAACCCCGGCCGGTTAGTATTATTTCTCCACCCCTGCACGGATAAAAATTTATAATTTTTTTAAGTAAATTTATAGATTTGAGGTTAATTGTCGGTATTTATGTATTATCTATTAATTTCTCTTTCCTTTTACAAACAAATAGCATGTGCTACATGCTATGGGGTGAGATCTTTTGTTACGCCAAAGAAGCACAACTTGCGTACACATATACATAAGATCTTTTTTTATTACTTCATCGGTAGCGTGCCTTCGAACGGACCTTTGAACAATGCGTCCTACCAGTCATTGTCTACGGAGCCGAGTCATGGACGCTGACAAAGCAGGTGATACACAAGCTCCAAGTCACCCAAAGAGCCATGGAACGGGCTATTTTAGGTATCTCTCTACGTGATCGAATCAGGAACACAGAGATCCGGAAGAGAACGAAATTGGTCGGCATAGCCCATGTGATCGCTAGCAGAAAATGGAAGTGGGCGGGCCATATATGCCGTAGACAGGACAATAGGTGGGGTAGTCAGGTGCTTGAGTGGAGGCCTAGAGTAGGGCATAGAAATATAGGCAGGCAACCGATGCATTGGACCGACGACCTTGTTAGAGTGGCCGGTAAGGACTGGCTGCGAAAGGCGCTGAACCGAGAAGAATGGTGTGCATTAGAAGAGACTTACACTCAGCATTGGGTGGTGAAAGGTTGAAAAAGAGAAAAAGAGAGGCAGGCGCCTTCTATATGTTTTCTATGTGAAGTATAATAAGCAAATACATAATGCTTTACGTACCGTATTAGGAACTTTCGCATCTTCTGCGGACTCCATGTCGCCTTCAGCCGTGATGTTGCGTACTAACTGCAGAAAAATCGCTTACTGTGTGGTCGAATTTCACGGCAACCGGCTATTTACTCGTACAATATTATACACGAAGGATTATCCAATCATATCACTTCGTCTGCAGTGGAAAGGACACTTGTAATTGCTAATGGACTTACTGTATTGGATGCTGGCACCATACAAAGTGGTGAAGAAGAATAGATATACATATAGAGAGATAGAGAAAAAATCCCTGGTTTGTTCTCCGTGTAGAGGCAGAGTAAGAATATTGACTGCTACGGTCGTGTTCGGCCTCCCGTAAAGGTGACGAAACAACTCTAGGTGGTAGGGCCCCAAGCACGTCTGGATGACAGCCACCTCTGGTATATAACTATGCCGCCATAAATGTGTGTTGTGTTCTGGTATCAGTGACCTAGGTTCTAGGACCCCTATACGGCCGGCAGCGAGTTCTCGGTACTCCCAGCATCGCAATGTATGTGATTATTATGTATCAATCTGAATTCGACTCCAATTAATTTGGATAAATGAAGTGAATTCACGAATTTTATATTATATTCCCCTGCTCTTGAACGGACCCTTCGTGCATTTGGTACCCTGTATTACCTTAAACCCTGCTCTGTCTGACATTGAGGGCGATTTGTTAAACAGACCTACCCTAACAACGGGGCTGCTAGTGATATTATTTTCCGTGGATTATTTGCAATTGAATCGGTCATTCAAGTACTATGCACATTGAATTAATTTATTAATAAAAATGCTTTTTATCTTTAGCCTGCTAAAAGTCCGATACTTCCAGCATATAAGCCTCTTCTAAGGTACGCCACATGGATTTTTGGCTTGTTGCGTCTACATTCTGCTAGTCGTTTTTCATAAATTATTACCCATCATCTTTCCGGGGGTAAATGCTTTATTTTAATGCAAAAAATCATGCTTTATATTATTTATTTATGATATTAATGACTGACGTTATATAGTGGTACTTTTTTAAGGTTTTTGACGAATGATCCATCTTGTTCCTAAATTCTTAGGCAAATCAAGCAATTTTACTAGGCACATACACGTATAGTCCTATATGTCTTGTTAAGTGTCTAAAATTTATCTATCAATTCTATGTTGATTTATATTATTAACATTGGTAAAATAATTATATTTTTATCGGAAAAATATTTTTCAGTTACGGTAACACTCAATATTCTAGTCCCCTCGCCTAAAACCCATTTAAATGTAACCGATGACGCAATACCCTGATATTTCCAAATAGTATACTGATACAGGTGTATGTAGTAGTCGTTTTGCATAATGATATATGACTGTCCACGATGGTAACTCACTCATTACTCATTGTATGAACGCAAATTGATTGGAGAATTCAGTGGGAGTACGATGTGGAATAAATTTTAGCACATCGTAAAACCATAGTATCTGTATACTATGGTTTTATGTTTGATCACATTTGCGTTTACTTCGAAGCCCGGATAGCCCTATTCCATTGAGCATGGTTATAGTGCCTAAAGCGGTTATTGCCTTGGGTGCTAACTAACTATAGTGACGCAACGACCCAAAGTGAGTTTTGGCCTCTGACAATACAAGATCACGCCATGCCTCTCGGTCTTGCGTTAGCTCTCGCCCGTATCTACGGCCGAGGTTGAGCAAATCTTGAGTTACAATTTCTTCCCAGCGGTATTTAGGACGTCCAACCGAGATAATAATTTTTTTATTGCTGTAGGATAGCAGACAGGCTGATGGCCCTCTTAGAATTTAGCGGTTACCATCGCCTATGGGTGTTTGCAATGCCAGTGACATCGCGTACACGCTGCTGTCCCATAAGGATACAGGAACTTGGTTCACGAATGTCGGAACACAACACAAGGTTATTATGGCGGCATACTGAAGACCAAAGGTAGTCGCCGTCCAGACGGACTTAAGGCCCTAAGGGCCTAAGGCCCACGTAGCTAGGTGGGTTGTATTATCGCCTTTTACGACAGGCCGAACCCGGCCGCAGAGGTTAATGTTCTTTCTCCGCCCCTTCACGGATTAAATGCAATTTGAGTGAGAAAAACTGCCCAAGCGGTGCATGCCACCCTCGGATTCAAATCCGGGACCTCTAGATTGGTCTCCGAGTGTAATACCACTGAGCTACCAAGTACCTCATAAAAAAAATTAAAGTAAATACCATGTCGCCATACTGTACGAACATAAGTGTGTATGTAATTAACAATAAACTATTTTTTTTGAATTTTCTCTCGCACAACACAAAATGTCCTTACATCAGACTGTCTGCATTCCCCCACTGTACTTAGGCATAGGGCTTTTCTGTTAAGCCTCATCATTTATCTTCAACTTTAAATCTTACCTCAAAGCAGTAAGGCCGGTTTTACTTTTAAATAAGTAATAATAAAAGACATTGAAAGTGAAACAAAGGAGGTTGATCCTTAACTTAATGATGTTTAGGGGCTTTGTCCCTTTTACGGTGTATCTGTGGGATATTTTGGGAGTTGCCAGTTTTTAATATTCCCAAAATTACTTTGTATCATTTTTCAATTTATTGCCTAAAAGCAGTAATACTATATTTAATTCTAGTTTTATTTTACGTGATTACATGTATTTTCATAGACAACGTCGAGTAATTTATGTGTAATTGTTATTTTATTAGGTTTTCCCGTCTGCTATTAAAATTATAATTATAAGGTCGTGTGTTTTTTCTATATACTGTTGTGGTCTTTGCCAACATATAGTATCCATCTTTACAACATGCAAAAAGAAATAATCATAAGTGAGAATTTTTTTAAATTATTTTTAGTATAGTGTATAGTCAGATATGTAATAAGTAACTTTTTTTCGATGAAAAACTTGAACTGTCGAGTACTCTCGACTCCGGGGGTATGTGGGACTTCGGGAAAGAGGGTTGACATCGGACTACTTACTAAAAACCCTGTTGTCCTTCTATCGCCTACTGCCTGGGCCCACGGATAACCTTGGCCCGCCGAGTAATAATTTTTACGTAATTACACTAATATGTAAACTAATATGTTACGTTTAATATAAATAGATTATGTATATTTTTTGATATATGGATAATTTCTGCTGTCTTTTGGATATTACCTCGTATAGGTACATATATATAAACCTATTAAAAATAATATTGCTCGGACTTTATCTGATAAGCCATAAATGTTAAATTTGAACAACACAAATTTACATGTACTGTTTTCTTTATCGTTCAGTTATTTTGTTTATATCCGGGTAACATTTATTATAATGGAAAATTGCCTAAGGCGTGACTCCAGAACCCGCTTTGGGCGCCTTTTATGAGGTGTCGAGGGACCAATTTATGAGGGCTGAAGGTTTGTTAACAGTATCCTGGCTATGCAACTTGTTGTTTGTTACCGTGTTGTTCCATACACAGATGTTTAAGTTCTCGCGCTTAGTAATTACAATTCGAGCGTTTACGTAAGCGAAATATTGTTTTGGCGGTTTCGTTAATATTCTTGAAAGTGTCTTATTTCGTTAACAACTGTGACGATGGTTATTTGATATTTTTAAATTTATTTTTAAGGAGACCTTGTCTGATACTTTTTTTATTAAGTATCAAAAGTACGGTTTGTACCTAAAAATCGAATATATATCAATTGTGCTCCATCGCCTGGGGATGGATGCTCCATTTCCCGGAGCCTCTTCTCTCTTGTATGAAACGGTTTTTAAGAACATTGATGTTGCGTACTCTCCGGTTTTGAAATGAATTTCCGGCTAAGATTTTCCTATCGCAGTACGATATGGGGTTTTTCTAACAAGGCATTATAGAATTTATTAAAGACCGGCAGCGGGTTGGCAATGCCTCTGGTGTTGCAAACGTCTATAGACGACGGTGACCACTTGCTATCGGATGGCTCGTTTGCCTGTCTGCTGCACTCCAGTTAAAAAAAAACATGTATTTATAAATAAGTAAATGTGAATCAATCTATCTATACACATATTTGAAAAAATTACTTCGTTTTGAATAAACAACAACATCTCATTGTTCTTTAAATTCAATTCAATGAGAAATGATAAGGTTCCGTAGAACTTATACGGTGACAAACTTCAACCACAGTTCACTAATTGTGTGTAGAAATTGTTTATTTAAACGGCTATTTAAACATTTGGACAGCCCGTTTAGGTCCCTTGAGAATTTTCCGGGTTAAGTAAAACAGGAAGCAGCCAATCCGAACGCTATTTCAAATTCAAGGACATTGAGATTCACCGACAAAGTCGAAGGATCTGTGAATTTAATTCTATTGACAAATACATTGATGTAGTATAATATACACCTTTAATTTTTTTTTTATAGTTTTTACAACTTAAATACAAGACAAGAATCGATAGAAACAATGAAAGCAGCTGACGAGATATATATATATATATATATATATATATATATATATATATATATATATATATATATATATATATATATATATATATATATATATATATATATACCTAGTCAGGTCATAAGTATTGTCACATAGTAAAAACTTTTCTTTTAGAATGCTGGCCACAAAAAAGTTTATTGAATTAGAATTTCGAATTGTTCATGAAAATAAAAATGTATAACTTTTAGAATTTTACTCATTTTTAAATATGGAGTGGACGCTTAAAGAAGACCGTGTTGCAGTTATTGCGTTGCATCGTTGCGGTTACGCGCCAATTCAAATTTTTAACATACTGAAAAATTTTAATATTACCAAAAGATTCGTTTATCGTACCATCAAACGATACAATGAAGACTCTAGTGTAGATGACAGGTCAAGAAGTGGTCGCCCTCGGTCTGTTAGGACTCCAGCAGTGATAAAAGCTGTGAAGGCACGAATTCAAAGAAATCCCAAACGTAAGCAGAAACTGTTGGCCCTTCAGATGGGGTTAAGCAGAACCACGGTGAAAAGAGTGTTAAATGAAGACTTAGGGCTTCGGGCATATCGAAAAAAAAACAGGACATCGTTTGAATGCTCGTCTAATGGACCTGAGACTGAAGAGATGCCGCGCTTTGTTGAAGCGGTACGCGGGAAAAAAATATCGGGAAATTCTTTTTTCGGATGAAAAAATGTTTACCGTAGAAGAGAGCTACAACAAACAAAATGATAAGGTGTACGCACACAGTAGTGAAGAAGCGAGCAACCGTATTCCGCGTGTCCAACGAGGTCATTTTCCATCCTCGCTCATGGTATGGTTGGGAGTTTCTTATTGGGGCTTAACAGAGGTACATTTTTGTGAGAAAGGTGTAAAAACGAATGCTGTTGTGTATCAAAATACAGTCCTGACGAACCTTGTGGAACCTGTTTCTCATACCATGTTCAATAACAGGCACTGGGTATTCCAACAAGATTCGGCGCCAGCTCATAGAGCGAAGAGCACACAAGACTGGCTGGCGGCGCGTGAAATCGACTTCATCCGGCACGAAGACTGGCCCTCCTCCAGTCCAGATTTGAATCCGTTAGATTACAAGATATGGCAACACTTGGAGGAAAAGACGTGCTCAAAGCCTCATCCCAATTTGGAGTCACTCAAGACATCCTTGATTAAGGCAGCCGCCGATATTGACATGGACCTCGTTCGTGCTGCGATAGACAACTGGCCGCGCAGATTGAAGGCTTGTATTCAAAATCACGGAGGTCATTTTGAATAAACTTTAATGTCATAAGAATCTATGTTTTGTTAAGTTCATTTTGGTATATGAATGGTTACATAATTAATAAACTTGTTACAATTAAACATGTGACAGAATTTATGACCTGACTAGGTATATATATAAAGGGTGCAGATAAGTCGTGATGTTGCAGAAACAGTAGAAGAAGAACATTAGTTTCCAAAAGTGTGAAAAGAATGAACTTGCATGAATTTATAAACAGAACCACCTACATTGGTTATATAAAACGAACACTCTTGATTTTCAATCATCGTAACTGAATTTAAAGCCATGTTGCTGCTTCACCTAATTGAGCTTTGGATTGAAAATTAATTTCATTTACTGATAACAGTTTAAAAGTGCCTTTTATATTTACCATGTTTGTGAATATATTTAACTTTCTAGATATCTGAACCCATATTTTAAACATAAATTGTCGTTAGATTACTACTTACTCTTTGTTTTTATCAAAAGTTGAAAAGGCAATATTCATAACGTTGTTATTATCTATGATGAAGCTGGGACTATATTAATTTGACCCTAGAATCAAAACAATGTGGGGAAATAACCCTAACCCACCCAGTTGCGAGGCCACAAACCCCGACGCCTTTGAAGCCCTCCTGAGGACATTGTTTCTGAATTATGTTCTGAATTCTTAGGGAATTCATGTTCGTATACTTCAAACTCGGGTGTCCGGTTGATTATATAATATGTTCTTACGTTTATAGTCAAAAATAAGTAAGTTTAGTTTTTGTTATCTTTAACTGTGGTTTCAGTTTACGAAAGTATCATTACCTCCTTTCTATCGACATATACGGTACGAGAAAGAAAAACGGAAGGTTCCCTACAATCGACAACCTCCGTCACACAACGGTTTTTGCACTTCAGAACGCCTGTGGAGTAGTGTGGAGTAACGTGTGCGATTCCCGCCTCGAGCCTAGCTGTTTATATTTATAATGTATATTATTTAGAGAAGAAAACTTATGAATTTTCTAGTACCCACAGCACAAGCTGTTTGCCGTCAATTGTCATAGTACTATATTTATTTATTAATCGTCGTTTAGTAATGTCGTTAATACTCTATCGCGGATAATGTGGCTTCGAATGAATGCTTAATACTAGGTCGGGATTAACCTTTGTAGTTCTAATAGTGGAATAAGTTATATAGGTTGAGAATGATTGAAACAATTTTCTGTCATTAATTATTCAGTTTTATGAGACAAATGATAATCGCTGGTTTATATTAATTATCAATTATTTTTAATTTATGTCACGAGCTATAATACATTAATGTAAAAATATACTGGGAAAAATCACACATCGCCATCTAGTCCCAAGCTAAGTAGCATAGCACTTGTATTATGGGTAGGTAATGTACAACTAATGTACATATGTATATACTTTTTTTTGTAAATAAATACATATTATACATAAAGCTTACAGAAGTACGTTATCCGTTACGCCACAGGGGTCGACGTATTAATATAAATAAATAATAGCTTGTGCTCTTGTTGAGGATTTGGCGGAGTTATGAGAACATCTATTCTTTCGGCCTAGGCTACGAGATCGGCGGGACAGTTCTTTCGTCGGCCCAGTCACTAGGTGATTGGAGGACAGCGAGGTTTTTCGGTAGTCAGACGTCGAACATCTTTCCCAAATTCATACATTTTCCCTCGAGGGAAAAAGCATCTTCCCTCTGAACTATGAAAGACAAGCAAGCTTAACCTTTTAGCTAGAGACTACTCCGTATTTTAACACCTAGTACAGCTTGCTAGCTGTCACCTGCTGGTGACATTAATTGAATCGAACGTCGATATTCTAACTCTTCTGATGTGTATTTTAATTTATCTATGCATAATACGATGGATTGTAAAAAATCGAACATATATGTTGATGCCTACTCAAACATTTTATCGTACTGATAATTTCATCATTGAGAGAGATGATAAGTTTAATCTGATTATACCATGTATGTGATATATTTCTTTCGATATTGATTATGTATAAACAACTGTTAGTATAATAAGTTACATGCATTTGCATTTTTTAGCAGTTACATGTATTTGATATTAGTCGATTTATTTACTGAAGCTTTTACTCACACGGTAAACTGTTGAATTGTGTAAAATGACTCTTTGAGCGCAATAATTTTCAGAATAGAATTGCTTCTTAAAACGTAAACCCGAAGTCTTCATGCAATATCTGATTTTCTCAATACACAAACAAAACTTTATGCGCAACATACCAAAGTCGTTATCTTTCTCTCTTCGTTTTCTTGTGCTGCATAAGGTTTTTTTTAATATAAAATTTCTTTAATACTATACGTACGACTATATGTTTCCTCATCATAAAAAAAACATTTGCAATGGTTAAACTCAAAAAATTCGTTTACATCAGTTCACGTAAGTGTACTAATAGCTGCTCGCGTCATTTCAGCAAATTGTGCTAAACCGACATACCGATGTGAATAATATAGACTATGTGGGACATATCCTGTTTTAAATTTTATTGTGGGCGACGCTGTCAACTTGCAAAATTTTCCACTTTATTCGTAACGAACACCTGTAAATAAATAGCACTGTAGACTGTAATTATCTTCATCTTCTTTGTGTCCTTATTCCACATTATATGAGAGCGGTACAACGTGTTTTTTCCAGCCATTCTCCCCTGTTAGCCTTTTATTATTGTATGCAGATTGTATCATCATCAATCTTTTCTTTGGTCTACCTCTCCACTTGTATCCATACACTCTTATTTCTATCATTTTAGAATTCCTTGTTAAATGACATTCTTCCCTTCGCATTACATGACCAAATCACGCTAGTCTGTTACTCTTAAGCTTTTCAATAACTGGCGCTACTTTCATACTTCCTCTGATATCATCATCATCGTCAGCCTATTGAAGTCTACTGCTGGACGTGGCCTCTTCCAAGGCATGCCACGGAGCCCTATCTCCGGCTCGTTGCATCCAGTCCTTGCCCCAGCTATTTTATGCAGATCGTCGCCCCACTTCGCCGCTGGGCGTCCTAGGCTACGTTTGCCGAGTCGCGGTCTCCACTCAAGAATTCTTTTACCCCATCGGTTCTTCGACAGATACGGCCGACCCACTGCCACTTCAGCTTGCCGATTCGAAAAGCGATATCGGTGACATTGATTCTCTGACGGATCACTTCATTACGAATGCGATCCTTCAGAGAAACTCCCAGCATGACTCTTTCCATAGCTCGCTGAGCGACCTTAAATTGCTGGACCAGCCCTACCTTGAGTGTCCACGTCTCGACTCCGTACGTCATTACTGGTAGGACGCATTGGTTAAAGACTTTTGTCTTAAGGCGTTGTGGTATACGTGACGAGAAGACCTGACGTAAATTCCCAAATGCTGCCCAACCCAGCTGATTCCTCCGGGCGGTCTCCTTCTCGAAGTTATTTCTACCTAGGCATAGAATTTGACCAAGATAGGTATATTCACTAACAACTTCCAGTGGGACTCCGCCAACAATGATTGACCCCGGGTCGACCAGTTGATCCTCTGATATACTAATTTACAATTTTAACCATTTTCGTTACTCCACACATCGATTTCAGTATTTGCATCTCCTCAGCATGTAACATTCAACATGTAATGCCAGCATTTTAATCCATATAATACGACAGGCCTTATTGCGGACTTATAAAATTTACCTTTGAGCTTAAATCGTACTCGTGGTTAACAAATTGTTCCTGAGACCTGTCGCCACAACATCCATTCTGCATTTATTCTGTTTTTGACATCTCGTCCTATCTCACTGTCTTTCTAGATTAATATAATTATATACTGTAATTATATGTAGGGGAATAATATGGTGTTGCTATGGGTGGGCACGCAGCCGGTGAGACAAGCATAACACGCATTTTGACAATGACGGTGACATCTTCACAACTATGTGTAAACACAACAAGACAACGTATGTATGCTAGAAATGCTATACTCGTAGACTAAATCGCATATACTACAGATACCTTGACAGAAAAAAACGTTTGCGCAGATATATTGCAACTGTGGCCTTACAACTTAGTTTTCTTTTTAATTACCAATATTTTTGCAAGACCCGTGATAGACCGTCGTCAACACTATACTCTATCCACTTTATCAAAAAATAAAATGTAAACAAACAAACCAATGTTTCTCAAACAAAACTAGAATAAAAATAACATGGCGGTTATAATCCGACCGTAATAATAAAACACTCCTTCCAATCGACAATAGTATATATAATATATAATAGTATAGTACACTTATAATTACCAGCATATAAAACCAGTAAGAGATTTGGAAACATTGTCTTTTTAGGTTCTTTATAATGTAAGTTAGTTATTACAATAAATGTTGTAAATATGTAAATTTTAACAACATTATATTTATCATTCATGATTGTAAAAATAAAATTATTTTATGTTTTTTTTTTCTAAAATTAAGGAATAGTAATATAAAAAATAAGAATATAGGAGATATTTCTAATAAATAATTGAAAGTTGCTATGTTAATTTTTATATCATGTTGATTATTGTAAAATTGACATCCAAAAAACCGTTTTTACGATTTGTTTACAGTTTATTTTTTGGTAAAACGGATAAGGTAACTATACCTTTAGTTATAATTGTCTCTAATATATAAATTGTGTTCCCAAGAGGCTTTGCATTTACATCGACTCTTTGTATGCTTTATTTTTGAATCGGTTTTGTTTATTTTTTTAGGCCAGCGTTAGTCACGCTCTTAGATATTTTATTATTTTCTAACCAACATTCACTCCGATTTCATGTTTTCAAAAAATAGCATTTCAAATATGTTGTAATAAAATTAAAAATATTTTTGGCCTTGTAAGCTTAGTATTAGATCTTGTTGTTACAATGGTTGTAACATAATCACCTAAAATTAGTATTGACACAGCGAAAGAAAACCTAAATTACAGGTCTCAAATGACGATATGGTCCCGAGTATTATAACTGCTTATCTCGCCATACCTAATACAATTGTATTAAACTTTACTACATAATAAAATACAATAAAATATATTCCAATATAAAATATTTTTAGAATAATAACAAATCACGCAATATATTAAATTTAAGTGGAACATTAGTGTTATCACAATTTTTTAAATACTACGTATAAAACTTTCAGATGAAAGTGGAAAGTCATAATGTGACACTCAAAGTACGCAGCGGACTCATAAAAATCAACCCGCTGAAAAGCTTCAAAAAGAGCTATATTAAAAAATTATTATTGTAGGGACATTTTCCGAGACTTTGTCGATAAATTTATGGTCAGTATAAAAATGTTAAACAAGGTTGTCGGTAATTTTTCTAAGTTGAATGAAGAAAAAAAAAAGAATTTAGCATGTTCAAATGTCACTTTGTACGGTTTAGGAAAAACTTATACGTATTTTAAATATAAGACCTTCATAAGCTTCAATGTTTATAATGTCTGTCATCTTTAAAATGTCATAAAACACCTTCGAATTTTACGACTCAGTTTTTTTTTATAACAATAATGTTTCTTCAGGACCAGACGGTGTTAAAACTGGGATAACCAATAAAGATATGTGACCTGTAGACATTTTATGGTTGTAATAACCTAAATCGGCATAATAGTAATGTTTATTAGCTAGTAAATGTACATTGCATTAATGTAAAGATTTTTGTTCAATTATACACACGTTGATTGGTAAAAAATTCCCAAGTTGACCCTGTGAAATAAAAAAATTAAAATCAAAATAAGGTTGTTTAAGAAAAAAAATTTTAACAGTATATCCTTTAATTTAAGCTCCAATAAAATATATTTTTCCTCACTACGATATGGTGGTTTTTTGAAAAGTGTCATCTAATTTAGAAACCTGAAATTTGTACATTTTCACGTATTATACGTACATAGGTGTTGTAAACATGGCGTAGTTGTATCTACAACTGATAGGTCTAGCTTGCTTGTTTGCTGAAATAATCAGTACATATTTCAATTTTATTTTATTATCTCTATAATTTGACCAACTTCATAGTATACTTATGTATACCGTAAAAACAGCAAAAATCATGTTAGACGTGTAATTTTTCAATCACATACGGGTTTATCATTAACCTGCTTCTTCTTCTTCGTCGTGTTCTTCATTCCTGAAGGTCGTGCCCGTCTTGATAAGCCTTTACGGAGACGCTGATGAACTGCCTCCACACCACTCTGTCCTCGGCCTGTTTCAGAGCTGCAGGCAATTAACCTGCTACATATGTTATTTCTACAAATAATACGACAGTGATATTAGCAGGAAATTAAGTTTCTACATCTCTAACCACATAAAAACTTTTTGCTCTTTAGAGTTGATGTTTTTGCTGTCGCATCGCTCGCCCAATGACCCATTTAAAATAAAGACAGTCGCGCCATAGAATACCAGAATGTACGCAAGTTAAATTCTTGTGTATATTTTTTATTTTATTTTTAGTGCATGTAGTTAACACTTGTTTACGCACTGCAGCACTGGAGCTTATTCAAAATTAATAAATAACATGTATGTGTGTGGTGATGGAAGAAACTACTTTTTTCTTTGGCCCGTTACTGTTAGGCAACCCATTGTAAAACGGGTGACCAGCGGCATTATACTCGAACGATAATTTATCTTAGCTATATTTATGCGCATTTTAAAATATAGAGACTACTACAGTTTTTAGGGTTATAGGATTTCTTTAAAGGATGAAAAATTGGAATTGTTTTGCCATGTGAAAACACTTCACACTGGTACAACTAATATACTACATATATGCTTTTCTTTGGTAAATAAATACATATTATACACGAACACCCAGACGTGAGACATGAATTGAACCTATGACTTCCGCAAGCGCACCGGCTACGTCACCAATATCGTGAAAATTACTTTTACTTAGATTAGGTTAACTTCTATGCATATATATTTTATGGTCTCAGCCTGTTATTGATTTTCCCTACCCACGTGTAATACTTTTTTAATGAACACATTTATAGTGGATTCAATGTTAGCTCGTTAGTTGCCGCTCGGGATAGTTTCCGTCACATACTCATAGGCCAACGAATTGTACCATTTTCTTCGTTTCATCTAAAAAAATATTCCATTATTTTCAGTAGCTTTTAGCAATTTTTGATAAGTGGGTGTATATTATGGCAAGCTTTTTTTTTATTGTTGAAGAATAGCAGACGGGCTATCCGTGGAGGGGCGGAGAAAGAATACTGACCTCTACTGCCGGAGTCGGCCTGACGTAAAAGGCGACAAAACAACCCACCCTAGCTACGTGGTAGTACTCCAAGCCCGTCTGGATTGCGACCACCTTTGGTTTTAAGTATGCCACTATAATAACTTTGAGTTGTTTCAGCATTAGTGACCCAAGTTCCTGTACCCGTATGGGACAGCAGAGTGTTCTTGAACCCACTGGCGTTGCAAACACCCACAGGTGACGACAACTGCTAAATTCCAAGCGGGCCATCAGCCTGTCTGCTGTCCTACAACAATAAAAAAAAAAAACTTAATAGTAAGCAGTTACCATCGCCTTTAGATGTTTATGACGCCAGGGGCACCGCGAACATTCTGTTGTACCATTTACTATTTATTTCGAAAGGTGGCTATGCTAGTTTATTCAACCTAGTATCACTACGTCCAATTTAATGAACTGCTGTGATCGCCGCATTTACTATAGCTCGTTGGCAAAGCCTGCTTCGTTAAATCAACGAAGCAGTTTTTTAGCAGGAGCTGCTCGTATCTCATCTGGTTCCAGCATATGTTTCCCTAGTATAAGATTACGTTTATGTATCAGGGAACAGAAGTGGCACAGCAGGTACAGAGGCGTTTCATCTGCCTCGTCTCAAAATCTGCAGGCTTTGCTATCCCTGATCCTTATGTTACTGAGGTGCTTGTTTAGGCAGGCAGCAATGTCCGGTAAGCGCCCTCGTTAGGGTGCATAGCGGATTCCTATTTAGTGCTAGTGCTTCGACCGCAAGTTTACGGTTGTAGGCTTTTACTAACGTTTTAGTATGATTCAAGTCTGGAATTGTATTCCAGCGCTTTGATAGATTCACTGGTACATTAATCCCTGAGGGTGAGCCGAATCAGGCTTTTAGGTACGCCGCAGCACGGTTCAGGTCCGTGCTGTGCTCCCTTTGCTCCTATCCAGGCAAGTTCATCGGCCTTTTCATTGCCTATCATACTCGCTTGCCCGGGGATCCATGTTGTACCATAGGACAACAGGAACCTGCGTCACTAATGTCTGAACACAACACACGGTTATTATGGCGGTATACTTTTATAGACCAGATGGTTGCCATCCAGACGGGCTTGGGGCCCTACCACGTAGCTTGGGTTGTTTGGTCGTCTGTTTACGACAGTCCGACCCTGGCCGCAGGGTATTCTTACTCCGCTCCTGCACGGAGAAAAATGTTAGACGACTTTCAAATACGCTACTGAGCATTATCATATAGCAGAACCTCTGCTCGTTGCTTGGATGCACGTCCATCATACCTTTCATGCCAGAGACCAAAGAAGAAATAGAATAAATGGTGCTTTATTTTTTTACTCATTCAGAATATAATAATAGCAATAATTCATTTATTTCAGATGTCATCCATAGATTTGTTAGTGTATATTGCCTTGTCAAAAAATTTTATAGTTTCAACTTATATTTCGTAACATTGTTTTTCAGCCTCGCGGCAAAACCAGAAAATGGTATTTTTTTTATTGCTTTAGGACAGCAGACAGGCTGACGGGCCGCTTAGAGTTTAGCATTTACCGTCGCCTATGGGTGTTTGCAACGCTAGTGACATCGCGAACATGCTGCTGACCCATAAGGATACAGGGTCACTAATGCCGGAACACAACACAAGGTTATATTGGCGACATACTTAAAACCAAAGGAGGTCGCCATCCAGACGGGCTTGGGGTCCTACCACGTAGCTAGGAATGTTTTGTCGCCTTTTACGACAAGTCGACCCCGGCCGCGGAGCTCAGTATTATTTCTCCGCCCCTGCACGGATACCCCCCCCCCCCCCACATGGTTTGGAAATTTTGGCTTCTGGTATTAAAAAAAAAAGGATTTCCACGCTACGCTATGGAATACGCTGCTTCAAAGAGTATCGTCAATTATTTATAATTCAATTTATAGGATACCATATAAATCTGATTAGTAATTAGTGTCGGTGAATTAAATCGAGTTTGCCTTGGCTTTACGATTAACACTGGCGGGTTAATCGTACTTTACTCGTTCAAGGAAAGTTTTAATTTTGTTTCCTGGTAAGGAAGAGAAAAGGCTTATATGGAATTAGAAATTTGTACTATGGATTCAAAGAGTATGATTTAGAAATGCTTAGGAGACTTTTCCAGGTTTTATTTTTTAATGCAAATTTGAAGCTTCTGTTGATTTTGAAGCCGAAATTACTGAAGCTAGATTAGTAGACGTTTACACCCTTGCCTGGATGAGAAATAGTCTGACTGAAAAAATGTTACACGAGACACCCGCTACAGGCGCGACCCGCCGCGAGGGATCATAATATGACGATTGGGGTTTTTTTGTGGATATGGCGCGTGATTTCTATGAGAACTCCAGAGACCCGTGTTGGTTTCCCTTTCGAAGATCCGATGCGGCTTATCAGTAAGGCACACTTTCCACGGGTAAAAAAGGATAACGTTTATCTACTGTAAAAATAGCTTGCGTTTAATAAAAAAAAAACACCAAGTATTTACTTATATCCTTATTTTAATGGATCATAAATCGTTCGTACAATTTAAAACAACGCACTTATGTCACGTTGATTAAGCGAATAAACGTCCAATTAGTTTGACCCCGGGGCGGCCGTTCAATTGAAACGGGTCTTCACGCCGGGATGCGCAGGCGCACCGTTCTGTGCGCGCATTTCACTTGTGCGGTCATTTCTACTCTTGTACTTGATTGAGTTATTATATTAGACATGTTTGTTTTGATTTGTAAACTTTTATAGTGATGAAGAATGATATATTTGTTTTAAATTCTTATGTATGTCCTTTGTACGTGTATATGTACATGTAGGACTACAATACCTTAACTTCTCTATTTTTTTAGTTTTACATATTAATAAATATATCGTAATAATTACCTAATAATGGTAGTCGGTAAATGGTATTGAGTTTTTGAATCTCATGTTTTCGTAGCTAAGGGTACCTACTTTAAATTAATTAAGTTAATCATCTTTATACAAGTGCTAACTTTGATTTTCCTATCAAAATTCGTACTTTGTGAACCGTAGTCTCTTCTGGAGCACGCTATTTGCATGCCAAATAAACAAATCGAGCATTATAGTGTTTAAGCATTGCCATTTAAGTTGTTTATCAGGTTCCATCAGCTAGCCGATGAGCTTGACTTGGAGTAATCTGATCTCAACATATCCGTAAAGTTTTTGTGAAAACTGTTCTATAATCGATTCTATGACTAACACTTCTTTCTTTCATTTATAAATGAAACTTAACCGACTTTAAATTGTAAATATATTTTATTAGTCTTATACTATTCAAATTTTTCACACATAGTTGAATATCAAAATGAGGATCATGTATTATACAGGGTGACTTTGACAAACCCGTCCAAATTCACACAGAAGAATCTTTAGTAAAAGTTATGAGAAACATGTATTTTAGTTTTGTATCACATAGTACAAAAATGTTGAGTAATCAGCATCACAAAGTCATTCAAAGAACTCGCAATTTACATAATACGGCGCTAGAGTGTCAATGACCTCTCCATCTGACCTAGTAAAAGGCCGAGGACAGCGGCATTGCACCGGGCGAGCGAATACGCACTACTCATTTACGCGGGAGAGACAGAGACAGGTAATAACAGGTTAACGTACGAAGGTTGCACCATAGCACTATTCTCTACGCTTGAATTAATGATCATATATGAAATATTTTATGGTGAAAATTTGACATATAATTTTTTTTGCAAAAATGGGTTCCTTAAATGATGTTTAGTGCGTAAAAAAAATTTGGACGGTTTTGTCAGTCATCCTGTATATTGAGTTACACGAATTTCTATTGATATATGGATTATAAAAAAAAGTAAGTACGTGTGTAATTTATCACTTTATAGTTTTATCGATCAAAATAAAAATAAATATATTATGTTATAATATACTATCGTATGCCTGTTGAAGTACGATACGGTATGTTTAGCATTGAAAAAATATTATTTTTATGCTTTAGTAGAACTAATGCTTCTCATATTCTCATATTACTTCCTTTAATTCCTTCCAGTTGGGTTATCTGAAAGAGATTACTTTAAGCGATAAGATCTCTTTTTGTTTTACATTATTATTATTTTGTAATTACTTATTTTACTTATTGTTTTTTATTTATTGTGCTCTACTAGATATAAATTTTATTACAAATGTAAACAATAAAGTGTTATCTATCTATATATGTATCTAATGCTTCCCTTATACAGGATTACTGTTAGGTGACAACAAGAATGATGTCCATAGAAACGGGATTCTGGCATTTCAAAAAGTATGTATGTAGCATGAACCTTGACAAACATGAGAAGTGGTTTTAGAATGATTTCTTCGTTTTTTTTCTTCCACTCCGCTCCTAGCCATCGGCTGGACGTTTGCCAATATTTACCGGAGCCTGTACGTTCATGTAAGTAAAGATTCTTAACAACTTTTATTTGTCTCACACACCCACACCCATGTCCTACATACTCAGTATGTAGGATGAGCTTCTAGCTGAAGATTTCTATAACTACGCAACACGTTTTCTCTATACATATTTATTATTGATAACCGCTATATTAAGTGAGCCGTGTTCTTGTCTTCTGTTCCATATTATTGAAAAATAGTGAAAGAATTGTAATAAAATGTTATTTTTTTAAGTTATAATAATATTTGTTTTATTATTAACAAATATAATGTAATATAAACTTAATCAGTAACTAACCTAACTCCATCAGCAATATCCGGAACTTGTGCAGAAACACTGTCAGGATTCATTATTATTATTTTACTCAACAAAAATAATCGTCGCGACACCACACTGTTCAATGCGAAATAGAAATGAAAATATCTGGCTTGCTTTCTATAAGAGAGAGAGAGAGAGAGAGACAGAGAAACATGCGCACGCCGCACAGCTTACAATAGCTTATTATAGCAAAAAGTGTCGTTACAACTTTTCGTGAGAATTTTTTCCGTCTTGCCCCCTTTCACAACGCGCGATAAAGAACTTCGTTCCAATAAAGAAAATTGGAAAATTTTATTAGGCTTTAGATCTACATCAGCTATGGCGTAATGATTGTAAACTTTATGCGATGGTTACTTTAACGTATTTGGAGGCATATAATTATGTAACGTAATGCGGGTTCTCTCGGTCATCGGCGAATTGGCAATATTTATTCACAAAAGCAATCGAGTTCGGTACATTAATCTATAACGTGTCTGACGATATTTCGGCCTTGTCGACGATAAATCAAGGGGCGCCTGCCGACCTTTTCTTTAGGTCATTGCACCAAAAGCTTTCGTTGATAACTTCTTATCGTACACTTTCCATATATCTACCATAGTACGGTCATAGAATATTAGATAGTTCAGAAAGCAATGTAATGTACGCATGTCGTGTTATGTTCTCCGTGCAGAGACGTGTTGTAAATGGCTGAAAAACAACCCTAGCTAGTAGGGTTTTCGAGACCTACGCATTTAGTTAGCATTAGGTTGTATAGCAATAATCCCCGGTCCCTAAGTATGCCGTAATATGTATTTTTTCCGGCATACAGGTAAGTAACTCAGGTTCTAGTTCTCCCATGCGGTCGGCATCATTTTAGCGTCGATGACGTAGCAACTATCTGTAGGCGACGGTAACTTTTTTATTGCTAAGGAACAGGACATGGGCGTGTGGCCGACTTAACAGTGAGCAGTTAACGTCGTTTATGGAAGTTTGTGACGCTAAGGGCACCGCGAACATGCTACTGTTCCATTGGAGTACAGGAGCCTAATTTACTAATGTCGGAACACAACACAAGTCTATTATGGCGACATACTTATAGACCCAAGGTGGTTGCAATCCAGACGGGCTTCGGGCACGTACCTACCTAGGGTTGTTTTGTCGCCTTTTACGCCCCGACCGCAGGGGTTAGTATTCTTATTCCGCCCTTGCACAGAGAAAAAACGACTATAATATAAATGATTCATTATAATATATTATGTGATGTAAATTGACATTACATGTCGTGCAATTTACGTTCGTCTCAGCAGCCGTAAGTCTATCGGCGTAGCTGTAAGTCTATATTATCCTGTTTCATAACTTCTGTATGTATTTTGTGGGTTTATGTCGTGACGTATTGCCATTGAGGGGTGTGCACGGAATGTTAGGAGTCCACCGCCTACATTAAATTACGCTAGGTGACGTAGGCGTTGTTTAGTGTTATAGATTTTTGAGTAACTACTTTGATTGAATAAATTAATTTCAAACACGCTCAAGCTTTACTATTTCTCATAACTTTAACAGTATACTTTCTTTCAATGCTTGATTTTGGATTTTACTTTTTATATTAAATCATTTCTGTGTTTTTCTTGAAGTTTTTTATCAATTATAATTATTTATTTTTCTCTGTCTTTCTAGTTTCTTAGTTTAGTGTTATTAAAAATATCTATAACGTCGAATTATCCAATAATGTATAAGAGTTAATTAATCCTAGGTTTGTACCACAAATTGAGGATACCTTGGGTATCTTCAGAACTCTAGACCCTCCTTGGACAAATATGTAATCTGTAATACATTCCCATGGCAGAGGATCGTGTGCCCGCCGGTGGATGGAATCTTAACACATATATTAACTAGTATGATTTAACTGCCAACGTGTAGACATTTATTAATAATAATAGCTCATAACGTACTACTTATAGCTGATTTGGGACCTCTACCTAAAAGTTCAGGTCAATATGTCCTGTCTGTCAAAAGCTGGTTACATACACCGGTAATCTCGCCTAATACGAAATTTACATTACGTGTCTATTGTGTTACACATTTCTAAAGTCTATCAATCAATCTATATAAATCAGCTGGGCGTTCATCTCTTCAGTACGCAACGGTCCTTTAAAAAGTTCTTGTTGCGTACACTCCGGATTTGAAATAAGCTTTCGGTTGATGTTTTCCCATCGCAATACGATATGGTTTTTTTTTTTAAAAAGGTGTATCATTTCTTGACGACTATGGCATGTTGGCACAGCTATGGTGTTGAAAAAGGCCATTGGTCTCAGTGACTACTTACTATCAAGTGGACCTGTCTTATAAACTCTAGCTGTAAAAAATCATCGATCTTGTAAACTTTCTGGTATGTTCTTTGAATCCTATTATATGATGATACATCCAGTCAAAATCAATGTTTGTTTTGGATCGTTACATTTTCTTTTGTATTATGACAACACACTCGTGGCTCGCGCTAAAATTTTTTGTATACAAACATGTCTACCTAGTGATATCTTTAACGCACCACTCGTCGAACGCTGTCATCGCGTGTCAATTTGCGCGCGCGCTTGTTTAAGCGATGTGACCAGGTGTTTTTTTTTATTTTTAATTAATCCCTAAAGTTAATTGTGTTTTATTTATACTTTATTTTTTTCCATTCAAAGTTTATCTCATCGATGTAGGTCATACAGTTTGATAATGACCAGATCAGCAGATCTGAATACTATCAGCTTTATTTTGTGAATCTAACAAATGTATGTAAATATTTCTTGGAGTAAATATATCTAGAAAACTACAATAATAATTAGTACCATTACTACATTAATATTAGTAGTAACCAATCTCGTACATTAATCTCATACATTCCAGATATATTGTAATATTTATTCCATTTAGTTTTGCCTTTTCATTTCACATTCATTCAATAATTATGTAGATATTATTTCTATCTCGTTATGTAAATGTGTTCCTGAAATTACAATCTTAGATGGACGATGCTGTATTTTAAATTAAAATATGTATTTTAATTGGAGATAAATTTAACTTGTTCATCTTCAATATCTTCTTCAAAACAAGCGTATTGTAATGCTTGTTTAAATATATTAGGTCCTTACATATGAAATTGTCATTTTGTACGGGAGGAATATAAAGTAAATATTTTTTTGTAAAATATATTTATTAATTAATCAAAGTATGCACCGTTGTTATCCACCGTGGTAGTTCATTGATCCCTTTACTATTATAAAAAAAACCATGGTGGGCGAGAATCAATAAACTCTTTGAAGGCGGTTTGGACTGCCGCATCGGAGTTGAATTATTTTCCTTGTAGGAAGTTGTCCAAATTCCGGAAAAAATGGTAATCTGTTGGAGCAAGATCCGGGGAGTACGGTGGATGTCGCAGACATTCCAATTGTAGCTCATCAAACTTAGTGGTTGTTTGTTGTGCAGTGTGTGGTCTTGCGTTGTCGTGAAGCAGCAGTAGCCTAGAGCGATTGACCAATCTCGGTTGTTTAGCAGCTAGTTTTTCCTTCATGGTTTACAGTTGCTGACAATAGATATCTGCCGTAATCGTTTGGCCAGATTTTAGAAAGCTGTAGTGAACGACACGGGCGCTAGTCCACCAAACACTCACAAGTCACTTTTTCTGAGTCAATTTTCTTTTAGGGCAGGATTTGGCTGGGTCTCCAGAGTTCAGCCATTACGACGAGCGCTTCCGATTAGCGTACAGTATCCACATTTCATCACAAGTAATGATTCGATTTAAAATCCCTCCATTATGTTGTCAGTTGAGCAAAGTAACACAGCAGTCGACGTGTGTTGGCAAGTTCGATTCACTCAATTCATGAGGTACCCATCGTTCAAGTTTTTTTTACTTTCCCGATTTGCTTCTAGTGGATTAATACAGTTTTATCACTTACCCCGAAGTCTACACCTATCTCTGAAGTGATTTGTGATGGATCCGCTTCCACAATAGCCTTTAATTCTTCATTTTCCACTTTGGTCTCCGGCCGTCCACGGGGTTGGTTCTGAAGGTCGAAATTTATAGAACGAAAACGTTGAAACCAAAAACGTACCGTGCTTTCTTTAGCGACAGCAGCGTCGTACATATCACTAATCCTTCGAGCTGTTTCTGCAGTACTGGTGCCACGGTAGAACTCGTAACCCGTTGTGCAGTAATAAGCGACGCCAAAGAAAATAATAATGAGGAAGAAACAAATGAATGTACGAAATTTCTGTATAAAATAAATTTTCATTTCATTTCAATGACTGTTTTCAAAACTCAAATGTACCAGCTAAATGAATGTATAAATTTAAATTTGGAATTCTTAACCAAAGAGGGAGATATTTCAGATCAAAGTGGTCAGTACCACAAAATGCTAATTTCATATGTAAGGACCTAATATTAATGTTTCGATAAAATAGGATGTGCTCCATTTTAATTTATTTTAAAATTCAAATAATAATCAAAAATATCTACAAATTTAAAGAATTTATTTATTCCTTTATTTGCTAGGAATTTGCTTAGAGAAAAATAATAATCTGGCAACCCTATCCGGTGGCTTACCGTTGATGCGCGTGCGCACCGGTCCGTAGGATATGACGCGCACTACCGCAATAGCGGTACATCGATCATGATGTGTACACGTTACGCTCTCCGCGAACGTCTGGTGCATGTTTTGAATTATTTAGACGACAGATTTATTGGAGTCTTATTTTAAATGGTACGGGAAACGTATTACCGGATAGTGGGTTGTATAAATATAAATGGACAAGGAGGCCATTGTCTCTTAGATGTGGAAATTGTTTCAGTATTTATGTAAATGTATTAACGTGAATTAGTGAACGAATTGCAATCGTAGGTTTTATTTCAAAACTACCATGTCTGCTTTTGATTTTATTGTTTTAGAAGGTGAAATAAACTAAAAAAACCTTTTCCGCAACTACCCGTAACCTTTTACTTTTGTTGTATTTTATCCTTCTGGACGAAAATCAGAGAACGATCCCATTAATTAGAAATTAAAGTTGACAATATTCTCACGAAACCCTAACTTTGTCCTTAACATAGTGCACTTCGTTTTCGAGGATGCGTTCTGTTGATTTACACCAAAATCTCCCTAGCTGCTCTCTGTTAAGTATGCCCATGCCCGTCTGTTAAGTTACGCGAGATGTTTTGAGCTTCCAACTATAAACAACGGTCATCAACGATATAGGTATTACTTGTACCGTCCTTGTACTCACCATAATGTCCTTGTACCCCGAATTGGTTGCCCGCAGTTTCTTATCAATTTAACATAATTAGGATCACGTCACATAGTTGAAATCAGCACTATTGATCACGTAAGATTTTTGTAGATAATATTTAAAAAAGAAAATATTAGGTATAATAATAATGTAATTACTCGTATATTATTTAAATACCCGCATATGTCGTGGGTTGTATGTCATTTAATTTAAACTTATAAATGTTTTGTTAACCTATTGATCACCATGTTTTGTTAACTTATGGATGACCTCTTATTTTTTTAAATTATCTATACCATTCTATCTATATCTATGACCCACGGCTTGGGTCGGCCTCAGTAAGAAGCGACAAAACAACCCTAGCTACGTGATAGGACCCCAAGCCCGTTTGGATGGCAATCACGCTTGGTCTATTAGTATGCCGCCATTATAACTTTGTATTGTGTTCCGGCATTAGTGATCCAGGTTCCTGTATACCTGTTGGACAGCAGCGTGTTCTCAGTGCACCTAGCATCATTGTACACGATGCTGGTAATGCGCGGCGTGATAATCACAATTTTTTAACACTTTTTACTGATTAGGACAAGTACAATGTTCGCGGCGCGGTTGTTCCGAAAAAACTGCCACTGACGGTAGTTTTTGGAAATATCCGAGCCGAATATATCTCAAATATAGGGTATTTATTTATAATTTTTTTATATTATATATGTACATTTTTAATTTATTTTATTTTATATTTTGGCTTGGCACATCGTCTACAATCATCATCATCTATAGGCGATGGAAACTGCTTACCAATAAGTGGGCCGTCTGCCTGTGTGCTGTTTCTCAGCAATAAAAAGAAACGCTTTCTTCCTTATCTTCATACATCATCAATGCTGGGAATCCGAATCTTTTAATATTTAACTTAACCAAATCCACAAAAATTACGTGAAGAGATATTACATCCAATATCTACAAACAGATAGTCAGATCCGTTTCTATTTTTCTTTTTGTTAAAAGATTCCGCGGCTACAAAATTGGTCCTCTCAATAACGTGATTTGTACCGCAGTACACCCCTGTAATGAGGAGACTTCGCTTCGGGACTCCGCTCGTATTTGTACAATTGCCAGTATTGTTAAAATGTTCCATAAGAAACTGAAAAGTAATAAATAATTCTATAAAGCACAAGAATACAATTACTGACGAGCAAATTAATGTCACTGTTCTTAACAGCATGTGGTGCTCGACATCAATCCTTACATTTTTTTCTAGTTTCATTCCGTATAATCATATATAAATAATAATGTAATAATAATATTTTTTATATTTATTAGGATATTTTATTATTGTTTTTTTATATAAACGTAATACTATGTTACTGTTTTTATAAAAAATGTAAGGTATTGTAAAAAATATAAAAAAAATGGTGAAATAAAGAAATATATTATAATAATATAATGTTTTTATTTTTTTAATTTAATTTAAAGCCGCCTAAAACCTTTCTTTTAATTTAACGCCATCTTCCGGCAGTTTTATTATTTAACGCCAGATGGCGTTTTGGCAGACGGAAAAGAAAGGAGTTAATCATGATGATCCTGATACTAGACTATGGGACAAAACTATTAAATTTGTGTATTGTCATCAGGTATTGACAAGTGTATTGTGGTATTGCCTCTGGTGCTGCAAACGTCCATAGGCGACGGTGACCACCTGCCAGGGTGGACCGTCTGCATATCTGCTAAACTCTAGATATAAAAAAGTGTACAAAATTTTGAATAATTTTGATCGTTCAAAGTGGGTGAAAATCGAGTCCTAAAATTACGTTTACTCGTATATGGATATAGATCAAGTTAATACAAAATGTGTAAAAATAGGACCCGCCGTCCGCACTATTGCCGCGAGGGTGAGGGCTGCGTGCTGTTCCGCGGCCCCCCTCAACTCCTAGAGTTGTTAGGAGAGCGCCAGGGGGACAAAACCCTGACCCCCTGGCGCCAACACTTTAGAAGGGGCCCGCCTCAAGAGAAAGGGCGGGCCGGCGCCGGCCCGGGCCACGAGATCGGCAGGCCATATATCCGTGAGCCCGGGCGTAGGCGATAGGAGAACAGCGGGGTTTTTTAGTGGGTAGTCGGATGGCCAATCATCTTTCCCGGAGTCCCACATATCCCTCGGTCCCCCCGGGCCGGGGGAACCCGTCAAGAGAGGTTTTTCCCCGAGACCAAAAAAAAATATGTGTAAAAATAAATAAATATACTGTGATAATTGACACAGCGCCATCTAGCTCTAAAATAACAGAGCGCTTGTGTTCAAGTGATAAGTAATAATATTTACTTAAAACATTTCATTTGTATTTTTGAAGTGAAAACTTCTTTAGCATCGTTGTGATCTGAACCTCGATTAAACAGAAAATTCACAGTAAAAAGAGACACCTATATATATATATTTAGAATATAACGTGGACACAATGAGATAAAAGAGATTATAAAGTGTTCCCTATATTTATGGTATTTTCTTTGTGCGGTATTCTATTGAAGTTTAAATTTTTCAAGGTTTCACTTCTATCACGTGTGAACTGCACACATGTTTACGCTTATATATTAGCTTACCCTTATGGGTCAGCAGCGAGTTCGCAATGCCACTGGCATTATAGACACCCATGGGTGACGGTAACTGCTAAACTCTAAGCGGGCCGTCAGCCTGTCTGCTGTCCTACGGCAATAAAAAAATACATGTTTTATATTTTTAAAGAAATTTTACTAATAGTATTTAAATACATACACATCAGGTATGTCATAAATCCCTCCAGTATCTCACTCGGAGACTAAGAGTATAGGGGTAGAAATTCCACGAGGGCATACACGACTAGGTAGTTTTTCTTTGTTTCATGTTCATATTATAATAGACACGTATCGAAAATGAAGGGAAACATCATGATGAACCCAACCAGGGCCACCGGTATATGTAACACGCCAATCTGCTTTGGACGAGCGTGGCAGGTATACTGTCTGTACTCTAGCGGGAGAAATTATTATTATTATCATTTGATTTTATTACTACATATTTAGATATTATACAGAAACGTCCAGACTCGGGATGGCAATGGAAGCTGTGATCTCCGCAGACGTTTCCACGTGCGAAAGCCATTGCTCCACGGAAGTCGTCCAATAAAACTAAAGAACCAGTTAGTAATTTTTGTAAAAGTACCTTTCTCTTGCGGACAAATTAATTTATAGAATTTCAAAGAAAATGTCGTGATAATGGCAACACCAAGATCCGCCCCCTTCCCTTTTACCTTTAATTCCTGGAGGTACGTTTCTTCCTTTTGTCTCGCCGGCTTCCGCACCATTTCTATGCTTTTATATTATGACAGGTCCTTAAGATTATCCCATGTCATGTAATTAAAGATTTTGTTATTTAAGAGTAGTCGAAAATTTGTTTTTATGCTGCAAGCTTTAATTCTATTATTTATTATCTGGAATTCGTGCTCCCTATATATTTCATTTACCAGGCGAATTTTACACCACCAGTCATTGTTACAGTTGTCAGTTAATATTCATGAAATTAGAACCTTCGCCGACTTATTTAATAAAAATTTAAGAGTTTTTAATTTACAATATAACCTCTGTCAGTCGAACTTTAAGGTAGACACCAACAAATTCGAGGTATAGAATTTTCGACTCATAGAGGATTTCAACCTAAGCGAATTTTGTAAGGAAACATCCAGCTTGTTAAGAATTATTCCAACTAATTTTGAGTTAGGTGTAATAAATAGAAATCCTAGTTATAGAGATTGTAATATGTTTGTATACCTTATCAATCAATAAATAAATAAAATTAACTAAATCTTACATAATTATGGAATTCTCATCAAACACTGTTTAACATTCAAATATTAAAGAAGGGTAATATTATAGGGTTTTGGGACCACTTAAACCATAAGCCGGGACTTAGCTGACATTACTTAAAGTTTAACCTAAAAAACTAAGTTTGAGTTTCGTTTCTTTTTCTTTAGTTGTTTTATGATTAAAATGTGACTGTTACTTATTCGAGGATTGGTGATAGTCATATTTTCGTACGCTTATACGTACGTGTGTTTATTACGTATATAATGTGTTAATTTCTTATTATCCTTGGATAGTATGGTGAACAGTAAAACTATAACCAAAATTGAGTTGCTCTGAAAAAAGTATTTTATTTTATTACATAAACTAGTTTTACAAAACATTCTTTAACATTAATTATTCACAAACTCACCTGAAAAGAGAAACAACATTTAAAGCTATTGTTTCACCAGTTCTTATTAATCACTATTATTCTAATTTCTAATTACAATGTAATTCTTACTTGTTTAACCTCTATTTATCAAACCGTCAAAACCGTCTTAATCCGTCAATATGGCGGACAGCTCCATAGATTTAAACAAGTTCACAGATAAATTATACATCGAAGTTATTACGCGGCAAATTCAAACTGTACAAACTAAATGAAGTTTTATGCACTTTGTTTACACGTATATTAACAAAAATTATTATTTTAAATAAATACAAAGTATAACACGCGGTAGCTATTAAAAATACTTGTTGATTGCAGAATATCTGCAGTATGACACAGTGCAACTATGTGCGTTATGAGTTGCTAAACGAAGATTCTGGCGTGAAATATAGGCTACGCAACAGCGAACAGGCTGACGGCCCACTTAATAATATCCAGTTATCGTCGCCTATGGATGTTTGCGACGCCAGAGACACCGCTATCACGCTCCTAACAATGGTTCTATGGTGGCTAGTATAATGACCGTCCTTTCTAGAGGCTCGTGCTTAGTAGAGGATCTTATGCGCTGTTATTGTTATTTTAGTAAGTAACAGAAGTGTCAAAGATGGGCTCCGAGGCTCTAATGCCGCGTATGTGATTTCACTCAGTATTGGACTCCGAGCTTAACAATCTTTGAATCCTACCTGAGAAACTCATCGTTAGCCGTTCTTTGTTCACTGCTGGACGTAGATCTCCCTAAGTTTGTGCCACAAATCCCAGTAGTCCCTTGATTTTCCCATCCTAGCCACGAACGGCAACCTTGCGTACATCATCGCTCCATCGCGGTCTCAACTCGTAAGTCTTAACTTGTTTACTCCAGCAACTTGCTTACCTGAGAAACTCGCTCAACACATTCAGTTAGCCTACTGAAAAAAACATGACTGAATATAGCTTAGATAAAACGGGAATTATATGGTGGATGATTTTGGTTTACATTGGTGTACCTAAAAAAATACATAAAAAATAGAATTCTTACAATTAACGTCAGGCCAAAAAGGTACCAACGTGACGATTTCAATTTTCAAAGTAAATTTTAGAACGCCCACGCGATATTCACGTGGGCGTCGGTATTCGAATGCCGTTTTCTGTTGACGGTTGTTTTAAGCTTTTATTAAAAATTCAGGAATCTTTTGTTCCACTCTGACGTTAGTGAAGATTTTGTCCGTTGTTTACTTTTTTAATTTACCCGCGATGAATGCGGTTTAGGCGTCCTTGTTTGTGAGTGAGTATTTTAGTTTATCGGTATGACGAGACAGTTCGAGATGGAATTTTTTAAAATATTGACTGCCATTTCAAAAAGAATTCAGAGCATTCATTTTTTAAAGTAATTCTTTATACCTACATGCAAGACTTATAAAAATCGGTAATTTTTATCAATATTATCTATACTTCGATACTATATACGTAATATGAAAGTAACTTTTGTCTGTATGTCTGTTACGATTTAACACCTAAACCGCTGAAACAATTTTGATGAATTTGGGTATAGAGATAGATTCCGAATTACGCCGATACGAGTGGGCGACACAGCTTCAATGGCTCCGTCGCAATCGAATTCGAGTATCCGAAAGTCAATATATTAACGATGAATTATTATTACTATTTTTTTATGGAAGACACCTATAACCAAATAACGCGTAGAACTCAGTTGTTATCTCATGTAAAAGCAATTTTAACCTCATGTGCCTTAAGGAAATCAATAAGTTCTGACCCTAATGCTAACTTATCAGCTCAACGCCTGAGCAATCTTTCACCTTGGCCTCCAAAGTGAAAATTTCGGATTCAATTAGAAGGAAAAGCTTAGAAGTAGTTAATTTTTAATTTTAATCTATTTGTTTTATATAAATCTCAAAAATCACACAGTGTTAGGAGAGAAAACAACGCAAAAGTACAAAAAGTACTTGTTTTAATAAGGCGCCAGGTGCGCCTTCAGGTTGCCCGATTCGAAATGTTCTCCCTAATTTCAAAAGTTTTTCTTCCTTTTCCCTCAATTAGGTGTTATCGATAATCCCTCTATGTATGAAAAAAATATTTATGTTTAATATCGTAATCGAAGTTCCTTGGTGAAGCGAAGGTCTTAAGGTCTAAAGGGAGTTTTAATTATTCAATTAAAACTTCCTTCAGAAACCAAACTTCAAAATAAACACATCAAAAAAGTCTAAGCAACATGCATGATATTACAAATTTACCATTTATACTAATTAATTTCTAAGTCTTTACTCACTCAAAGTGCGTAGGTATGTTAACTTTTTTGTTATTGATGACATACTGGCTGGATGTAAAAAAATTCTTTGTTTTTTTCATAAAATTAAATGAAAGGGAATTTGTTTGAATTTAAGTGCGTTTTTATTGCTACGTTTAGTCTTGATTTTATAATTTTACCAACAATTTAAATAAAGTTGGCGACAAAATTCAATTGTTAGATATTCTTTACGTCATGAAGCGACGTCATTTGACGGCAAATGAAATAATGCAAAGAGCTGTAAGGATGTTGCAAGCGGGAAGTAATCAATCTCAGGTATCTCGGCATTTTGGCATTCATAGAAGTGTTATTTTTCGTCTTTGGCAGCGCTACAATAATACAAGGGAACCCGCTGAACAGCATCCGCAAAGCAGGCCGTAAAAGGAGTACAACCACTCGGCAAGACCGGTACATACAACTGACTGCAAGACGCCAGCCGATGTTAACTGCTCGAGAGATAAGTTTGAGGCTACAAAATTCAAGTGGTGTTGATGTAAATCCCCAAGCTGTGCGAAATCGACTGCATGAGTACGGCCTACGAGCTCGACGCCCAATTAGGTGCCCACCGATACGTCACGGGAATCGCGCTCGTCGAAATGAATGGTGTAGAAAACGCAGAACATGGACCCAGGAATAATGGGGATAAAATTATGTTTTCCGATGAGTCACGATTCGGATTTAGGCCTGATACAAGAAGGGTGCGAGTGTACCGTCGGCTCGGAAATACTGGAAGGCTCAGGTGCATTCAGGAAGTTCATCCATACAGCGGCTCAACAGTTATGATATGGGCGGGTACTATGAAGAACGGGCGAACTGAGCTCGTTTTTGTAAATGCAAACATGAACGCTAAAAATTACGTTGAGGATATTCTCAGACCTTATGTTCATCCATTTGCACAAACCTTTGGCTCCGATTTTACGTTAATGCATGACAATGCGCGTTCACATACAGCTCGGCGAACCAGTCAATACTTGGCAACGGAGAACATCCGGGTATTGCCCTGGCCTGCACAATCGCCAAACCTCAACCCCATCGAGCACGCATGGGACATGCTCCAGAGACGTGTTTTGAAGGACTTGGACGGAGTGACAACAACCCAATAGTTGAAGGATTTGCTACAATTCCATTGGGAGCGAATACCGCAAGATGACATAAACAGTCTCATTAATTCAATGAATAATCGTTGCCGACAAGTTCTGAATAGCAGAGGAGGCCATACTTTGTATTAAATTATCCTATTCTTTCACAATAAATTCATTTTCTTTAGAAATTTCATTTTGTAATAAAAAATGTTTAGTTGCTTATGTACCTTAGTTTCTACAGTATATTCTAATATTGTTAATATCTGTTATTAAAAGAACTTATAAAGACAACAGCTGTTATTTTTACATCATAGGACCCTAAAAATATTATTTTAAAAATAAAATACAACGTTATAATGTGAAAAACCATCCTAAAATTTAAATTAGTACATGTTGCTTAGACTTTTTTGATGTGTGTAAATAGTTATGTTAATAAACGAAATTTGTGCTTTTTTAACCGTTTAAATTGATTTAAAATATCTGAACGCTGTCACTTTGTAGCCTCAAGAACGATGCTGCTGTCCCATAAGGGTACATGAACTTGGGTCACTAATGTCGGAACATAACACAAAGTTATCATGGCGGCATACTTAAGACCAAAGATGGTCGCCACACTGACAGGCTTGGGGTCCTACCACGTAGCTAGGGTGGGTTGTTTTGCCGCGTTTTACAACATACTGACCCCGCCCGCAGAGGTCTATGTTCTTTCTTCGCCCCTGCACGGATAAAAATACATTTATAAGCGAAATACTACTCAAGAGGTTTCTAAGGGCGCCTTCAAATCAGCTGCAGTGTCGCGCCGCAGCAGCGCGGCTGCGGCCGCGCTGTTTTCTAAATCCATATAAATCAAAAACGTGCGACTGCAGCGCTGCGGCCACGCATCAGTACTAGTGATGTGAATCGATTACGATTTTCAACACCGGTATGTACTGATTACTTTGAAAATAAATCGGTTTTCTTTAGGGTTTTTTTAAAACCAAAATACACTACTATAATATAATCACAAGAATGTTTTTTTTTAAATAATCGCATTAATTGTACATAAGAAATAAACATCAAAGAGACAGAATATGTAACCAAAAAAAAATTCTATTTTTATTGCTAATAACTCATAATTCTGATTTACAAAATTTATAATTGATTTAGATTTCACTTTAGACATTTTTCGCAAAAAATATGATGAGAAAAATCATAACACTTAGAGCAGTGTTTCTTCGTCTGAGTCTATCGTGTATACAACACTATGATACTCGAACCAAACGACAGCAGCGCGGCCGCAGTGTTGCAGCCGCGCTGCTGCAGCGCGACACTTTGCGGCTAATTTGAAGGCGCCCTAAAACTTTAAACTCGATAACTTGAAATCTAGCTTAGTTACACATTTCGCGAGATAGACGCTCACTAAGAACGTATTTTACGGAAATCCTGTTGAAAAAAAACATTTTAATGTTGTTTTTTTTTAATTATTCGGCAGAATAACTTGCTGGTTGTAAGTACGAATTTAGAGGAAATAAAACGGGAGCTAAGTGGTTTGCCTATATATACGTTGCCTATATATATATATATGTATTTTATACACTATAGTATAATACACTACAGTATTTTAAGAAGAGAAATTGACAATGTACCACACATATACGGGATGCTTTTTAATTAGTATTATATATAAATATTTTTAAATATAAAAATCATCTAGATTGAGTGTTATAAATTTAAAGCGGGACGCCCAGCAGTGAAGAATATATAAAATATTATTTAAAAAATTTTTCTTGTAAAATCATAACGTCATCTGCATACTTCTAACACAAAGGATTAGCCACTTTGTCCTGACGGCAAAGCCGTGACGTTAAGCAACATACATAATTAAACTGTATTATTTTCGTACAAGCCCTTTTAAATATAAAAGCTGTGACGCGCGAAAGCTTTCACAGAAGGTTTTGTTACTAAATTTGCGTTTCGTGCCGTGACATCAAAGCACCCCGAGTCCATACCTGGGCGGCTCAATTTAGTTATATCTTTGGATGGACCGTGTGTTGTGATAATTATTGTCTCAAATGTTTTCACAGGATTTGTATTCTGTGATTTTATAGCCGTATGATTATTACATTTCGTGAAAATTGCTTTTTTTATAGCTGAAATTTAGTAAATAGTGGCCGTTCCTGCCGGCCACTATTTACTAAAATTATTGAGTAAAAGAAAATCATTATTTAAATGTTAATGAAGTAATAAACATTTATTTAGAATAAATTAAACAATCCCTCTGATACTAAAATAAATAAAAATCATTCTAAACTAGATCCAGGTCCAGCATGGTGCTAGCCAACTAAGACTAGAAGTTTAGTTAATGTTTGTTTGAAAAAAAGTGTATGCACTGTATATTACTACTATAATTATTTATTTTTCAAATGTATAATTTTTGTTTGTCAATTATTGTCATAATTTCTATTCTAATATTTCATTAATTGTAAATTTATTTATAATTTTATTATGTAATTCATATTATGCACGAGTGCTCCCGGCGCACAAACACAGCTCGAAAAATCGAAACTTGTCTCGTGTAAACGTACCGTGTGTACGTTTCAATAGCAATATTTTATTTGGGAAAATGCGAGGTAGTTTCGTGTTTGGCATATGCACAGTGCGCTCTTGTTACTTCAGTTTTTTTCCGTGACAATAGTCAACGGAATATAAATGCGTCGTATACGAAGAGGTAAAAAGCACAAATGAGACTCTATTTTTCATAGGTTCTAATTCGTCCCTGTTATAAACAATAATAAATAAATAAACTGTGACAATTTACAACGCCATCTAGTGCCAAAACAACAGAGCGATAGAGGTGCTAGACAACTGATATGCGATTTACATACATTTTATCAAAACCGAACAGAAATTTAGATTGTGCCCTTTTGTAATCTATTGTTTTTACCCATTGAGATTTTTTACATTTATCCCCGAAATGGGGTATTTTTTAGGACTACCTAGTCAAAAGTTTTAATATTATAAATTTTAATCCCCGATATTGAGACCATTTTGGAGTTTTTAATGGCAATAAAATAAAAATATTCTAATATAAACTGAATATTGTCAGGCTATGTGATTCTCGTAACCCATAGAGAGATATCGTTGGTGACATGTCGACAGATTCCTTTTATTCGATATAGTTTAAGGACCCTGTTAGGTTTTCCTTTTTTTATTGCTGTAGGACAGCAGACAATTTAGCAGTTACCGTCGCCTATGGGTGTTTGCAACGCCAGTAGCATCGCGAACACGCTGCTGTCCTATAAGGGTACAGGAACTTGGGTCACTAATGCCGGAACACAACACAAGGTTATTATGGCGGCATACTTAGGACCAAAAGTGGTTGCCATTCAGACGAGCTTGAGGCCCTACCACGTAGCTATTGGGTGGGTTGTTTTGTCGCCTTTTACGACCGGCTGACCTCGACCGCAGAGGTTAGTATTCTTTCTCCGCCCCTGCACGGATAATCCATCCAATCCATCGAATGCCTGGTAGTGCAGGGCAAAGTTGAGGGCACCCGACCACGCGGGAGATCAACGATGAGGTGGACGGACCAAGTGAAAGGCGCCGTCGACGTTCCTCTGCACGAATGCACAAGGAGAGCGGCAATTCGCGAAGAGTGGCGTCGTATTACAATACAGGCTACAAAAACCTCAACGTGACGGCCACGACCACTCTGGCAAGAGTGTAACGCCAAAGAAGAAGAAGCACGGATAATATCAGTTCCGATGTCAGGTGGTAGTCGCCACCATAAAAACCGGATTAAAGTCATGTGACTCTAACACGTCATTTGTTCGTGGATTTAGGTTTTCGTACCATATTTTTTTTATCATGAAAGATATATCAATATATTTTATTGCTTTGGGACACTAGCCAGGCTGACGGCTCACATAATGGTAAGCAGTTACCGTCGCCTATGAATGGTTGCGACCCCGTGGGCACCGCTAACACGCTGCCGTCTGTTTAGAGGAACTAGAACCTGGAACCTATTCTAGAATATCCTTCAGATTTACTCCACGGGTCTACTCTGGTGGCCGATAT
This sequence comes from Malacosoma neustria, assembly GCA_963693495.1. NCBI lineage: Eukaryota > Metazoa > Arthropoda > Insecta > Lepidoptera > Lasiocampidae > Malacosoma > Malacosoma neustria. The sequence goes on along the minus strand of OY856395.1, from coordinate 7,630,386 downwards.
ATAAATGCAATGCTCTCGCCACTTGATCACAGATGTCGTTAATAAATGCATCTAGTACGCAGTTGCAGTTTCGTGTCATAAATCAATAACAGCATTACTTCTGGTACTTTCGATACCTCTTCCTCCCCTTTCCATCCTTATACCACAAAAGCCAGAAATCACAGAAGTATTATATGGTTTTTGTAAACTTCAGTTTATGCAATTAAGTGTTATGCTGAAAAACACACTTTGTATAAACGCATGCATACACATATGCGAGTTCTATTATTCATTTATTCTAAATTCTAGTTGCATTAGGAACCTAAGCTTTTGTCACTAGATGATTTTAAGAAATGTATACCCGCTGTTATCGTGGGCTAAAAATAACCTTGTCTTTCGTCTGGCCA